>BEHA01001707.1:617138-628882 GCA_002897215.1 Eschscholzia californica subsp. californica
TCGGAGAGGCTGTAGTTGCCGTGAAAGCAATCACTATACTCTGATATGGGGCATCACATTCGAATCAGTTAGTTTATATCCAAGGCTGGTTATTTCAATTAATTGTTAGAGATGTTTATATTAGATCTATTTATATACAATATCCATTCATTATTTTTGAATGTAAATTAGAAGTGAAATGCAAACGGTGTATGCAAACGTCGAGGTCATCTGATGACTGCTGGCATGTTCTTGTCCACCCGATCTTGAACTTGCATATATCGGAGGGGTTTGGAACGAAGTGCAATCCTCAAATACTTCACAATCCCCAAGTCCCAACACATCAATTGAGTTGGATGAAGTTCTTGTTATCCCGAATACTTAGGAAGAAAATATTGAAGGGAAGGCGATTTTCTAGAATGAAAATGGATCGGTTGTCCAATCTTAAAAACGAAAAAGTGTTTTTAGTGTTCTAGGTGTTTTGTCTAAATAGCCTCGCATATCAAATGTAAATACCTTGAAGTATCATCTAGTTTTTGCATCCAAATTAAGCCCAACCGACAAGGGTATGGATTGGACAGCCAATCCATTTTCCCAAACGTTAGAGTTGAAGATCCAAAAGGTCCCATTCGTTTTGCAATCTGTTCTTTGCTTCCCTCTCTGTCTACCTTGACTCGTGCTCTCTCTTTTCAGTTTCCATGTTCTCTCTCTCTCTCGCTCCCTGTATCTTGGAATACTACTGTGAATTGGTGTATTGAAAATTCAAACCGGCCAACCCCCTAGGTACCAAAGAGTTTTTATAATAGTTTTTTTCTTTTTTTGTGGTCACATGATGTTTTGCTCCAGGTTTGGCTGTGTTTTCATGTTTTGCTCTAGGGTTTCCATTGGCCGTAGTGTTTAGAGAGAGAGGAGAGAGAAACTTTTTTTTGAAGTTTGAAGGTCGTCGGCCGGAAATTTGACCGGCGATCTTTGCCGGCTAAGACGATGATGTGGCGTGATAGATGAGTTGGCAGAGAGAGGTGATGAGATGGACGAGAGAGAGTAACAGACATTTAACGGTAACTGGAAAAAGCGGGTCATCTGGGTATTTTTGATAAAGTAAGGGGCGAGGCAGGAAACTGGTCACAAAATTGGGGGCTATTTGGGAAATAACCCTATAAATTTCTTTCTCTTCTCTTAGCCACACTCATTGAAAGGAAAGCCTTATTCCAAATAATTAATGGAAAATTTTCTCCCACAAGAATTGATGCTTGACATATTTTCTCGCTTACCCGCGAAATCAGTTATACGGTGCAGAGTAGTATGCGAAGGGTGGCGAAATTTTCTCGTTCTTACTGATACTAACTTCATGAGTATGCACCTCAATCATCAACTTCATGATAACCATAATAGCCATTCTAATCACAATGATGTAGACAATGAGACAGGTTTGAATCTTCTTTATTTGTCTGATTCATCAAGAAGTAACAAAAATTACCAACTTCGCTTTACTGGGTATCCTTATAATCTATTATATAAAACAGCTAAGTCGGTTATCCAGAGAATAAGTCTGACCGTCCATTTTTATTGGGATTTTCATAGAGATCGCATCTGACGGCTGTTATAAAATCCTTTTTCGTGTAATTCGACTTAAAATAGAAGGGTTTTAGTGTCAACAATAAGTTATTTTTAAATATTTGGTTACAACCTCCCTAAAATAACTACACCCACGAATCTTCTATCTCTACTTTCCTCTCTCACGATTGCACATAGACGTCCCCTTAATTTTATCAATTCGGTTAGACTTTTAATTCAGTAGACTTTTAATTCAGTTTAAAATTCTCAGTCCTATATTTTCTCTCATAACCATATGGTTATATCTCTCTCCCCCTTCCTCTCCTCTGCAACTCTCTCTACTGTTAATTTTGGAATTTAATTTGTAAGCTATTTAAATAAGATTACTACGGTTAAGAATTAAGTGAAGTTAATTAAATTGACTGTAATTAATTTTGGATTGTTATTATTTTGCAAGGAAGAATTTTGAGAATGTTACAGGTAGGCTCTCTCAAAAATTATCAAAGTTTTAATTTCTAGGAAGAATTTGACAATCTTACGGCGTTAACCAAGAGGGAGTTGTCGCGTGGAAACCTAGTGGATATAAAAAGACAAACGGTTATGTCCCTAAGGATAGTTTCATTGTTGGTCCATGTAATGGATTGGTTTGTTTTAGTAAAGCAAAGAAAAGTGATACCAGAGTCACTACATGTAATCCCATCACTAGAGAATACATTTGTCTACCAAAAGGACCAAAACTTAACATTGAAAAGACTGTTTACAGTATTAGTACAGGATTCGGCCATAACTTCAATTAGTTAAAATTAATAACCACCATTCTTCCATACCAAGAGGTTGATTAACGCACTTCCTCCTCAAGCACTCCGTCCACCTTCGACCATCACCGTGTATCTCTTCTCCAGACCCTCTCCTTCGCTGGACAAAAGATGGATTGAGGGAAGATAGATTGAGTGAAACAAAAGATGGAGAAACAAAGAAAGAATGGGATGATGAAAAAAATGTCACAAATTATTTAAATGAAAAACAATGGCTCGATAGGGTTAGTTAAAGTAATACAATACTAATCCTTAGCTTCCCGAGGATTTGTTTACAGCATAACATCAATAATGTCAATATTCAGTAAAGAATTATGGGATGATGAATTTATCGTTAACGTGATAGTTTATAATATAGTGAAGGGAAAGATTATGAATGGTGAACCAAGTGCATATATTACTTGCTAGCTACATTATCAAAAGGCGCCTTCGCCTTTGACGTTCCGCCCCTCTATCTTGTACTTTTAGATAAGTATATGAAATAGCTGTACTGTGTCATATGAGGTGTAAGATAACTATATATCTCTTGCCTTGCCCCTAGACCCTAATTTCAGACACCTGTGAACCGTCAAGACTTCCGCCCCCTAACGGCATATCTTACTAGTTGATGAAGAAAAGAATGGAGCTATTCTGCTAGTTGGACAACCATGAAACCAATGAACAGCTGTGTAAAGGAAATCAAGATAAGCTGTTTATGATATATGAAGTTAGAAGCTAGAGTTGACATTCTTAATGACAATTAGGTTTTGATATGTAACTGATCCTCTGTAATTTAAGAATCAGATTCTTATCCGAATGCTAGTTTTTCGGAGATGTATCTTGATCTTGTAACCTTGATGCTGTGTGGGAGGGGAGTTTCGAATGACTCCACCTTCTGAGTTGGGAGTAAGCATTATTTCACATTTCCTGGGCATTAGAGTTTGTTTCTTGGGTTAGGGCAGAAATGCGTTGTCCGAAACGATTGCCCAGCTATCATTCAGGTTATCATGAATCATCAGCTGAAGGGGCAGAGTCTGCGTCGACAATCTAATAAATGTATCGAATCCAAAGTTGGGTTTGTCGGACGTACTATCTCTAGAATTATTACAGCTATTCGAGTAGCAATCCCTTTTCTTGCAAGCCAGTTTGCGAGGAGAGTTGGCCCCAATAGGCTCTGACAATTCTACACATAAACATGAACAAAAAATAAAGAATATCATGTTAGAACGAACAAAGAGAACAAAGTGTGTTTTCCGATTTACAAAGTAGAAACAGAGTCAATGTAATTCAGATAAGATCAAGCGAAGCACTGATTTGGGATGAAGAGAAATAGAAGTTGTACTCATCTTCAGTTTTCAAACAATACAAAATTTTGGAGTTTACCGTGTGAAACTGTGAATATCACTAAGGTTGGAGCGCCAGGAGACTCACCTATAAACGTCGAAATTTGACAATATCAATATAAAGGAAAATTTGGGCGAATACCTTTCGTTTTGTTCCTTGAGATTTTCATTGTGAGAATGCATTCTGGGTTAACAAAGATCCCAGCCGTAGCATAAGAGGATATACAGGGCTAAATTCCTTGTGTCCTCTAACCGTAATATTTGCAGCATAATCATCAAGAGTAGCTTTAATTCCTCTCCAGATCTGTTCTTCCCCTTGAGAATCCATCCACAGTGAGTACTGAAGTGGAGTGAGTTTGTTTCTTTGTAAAGGAGATTGCAACTCTTGAGGACCTCGAGAATAAAGATGATGAAGTATAACACTTGGTGGTAAATCTTGAAGAAGAGGAGAATCTCCCAATTGAGATGTTTCCAAGAAAATAACAGGACGAAATGCACGAAGTGCTCGATATGGTGCACCAAGTTGTTCGACTGGGAATAGATTTTGAGCTATGGCCAGTTCCAGCTCAACCATGTCTCTTGCCATCCTCAGTTTACCGGATTCTGAAAGCGGTCTAATGAGAGACGCATGTCGAATGAAGAAAATTAGAACACGAGATGCCATTGTTCGAGCAAGTCTAGTGCATATGGTTTCTGTATTGAAAGAATGAGTGTTTGATGAAGATGAAGGTAGCAACCGAGATAGGAATTCGGATCGAAAATGAAGCACATATTTCTGCAATTCTTCCATGTATGGTGATGCACTATTATCTATGGCAGCATCCATGCCATTCACCCCAAAGTTTTGATCATGCAATTGTAGGATACAAGCTTCTAGACGATCAAGCATTGCTTGGAATAAGGACGTTACAGAGTCACATGCAACCCCGTATATAGCTCCTAGAGAAGGAGAGAGAACATCTGAGGCGACAGATGGTAGGCTAACCATTGTAGACGAAAGACGTGTATGGATTTCTTGTAGATGTTGACATAAAGTGAAGTTTTTGAGCTGTGATTGAGTTGCAGGGCCAGTTACTTGACGAGCATCAGGTCCCGTTGATACCTGTAATTACAAAAACGATTCTATTATTTGCCATGTAGAGGTTGTTAGTAAATTCTTAAATAGAAGGAAGAGGAGGGAAAAGGTACATGTTCCCTAAGAAATATCCAACTTTTTGCCGATAATAAAGTAAAGAATATAAACTTCTGACACTAGTTTGAATGTTTATAAAGCACCCATGCTTGATTCATAACTAAAGATCCAGTTACAGCCTTGTACTTTAAACAAGCTAAAAGACCTATTGGAAGATGGGCTGATACTATTTTTGTATCTGCCTCGTTGATCTTTAAACATAAGACGGCAACACCACAATGAGATGGGCAGGAAATAGGTTAGTCCAAGGTTTGATCACAAAAACCTATTATTATGGCAACTATGCTTAAAATTACTTGTATTATGTTTAAGACAATGGCTGAAACTTTAACAATGACTTTATGGGTCAAACCCCAAATTGGTAAGTGCTAATATGACAATAAACTAGCCACCCATCAGTATAAGTACACAATTTTGATGTAGCTCGTACCACTAAAAGAGTGTTCTGATAATTTAGATTTTGCAGAACAGTCGTCCACGTCAATTTCTTTTAAGTTTGAACCATCACAGAACAAATTGTGTTCATTATAGCAAGTGGAACTGAACAAATATAAAGTAATTCTATACAAAAGCATCTCTGTGAAACTCTGAATATCAATAATTGTAGAACATCGGTTAGAAAATTTGTCGTAGTTGATGAACAAATAATGTAGTATTGGATCTTCAGTGCAATCCTGTACATTGTTTTAATTCAATTTAGTGCGAGTCCTATTGCTTGGTTCTTATGCAAACTCTGTATTATAGAGAGATAAATTTACAGAATCATTTGTAACTGTATTTCCTAAATAATGAAAGAAGTATATGGCTGACAAATTCGACTAGCCAGGCCTCATCCTAGACCTCCCACTAAGAGATTACTAACATAACTATTGTCCTAACGTAGAGACCTGGAGACCAGATCAAACATTTCAACTAAGTAAAAGAGTAAAAGAGCAAAAGGAAGAAAGTATAAATATATACAGTAAGTCAACAAGTCAAAATACCTGATATTCAGCTCTTTCTGCTAGCAGATGTAAGACTTTGCCAATTTCACGCAACACAAGCATAGTCAAGCGCCCATTCAGTTTAACAGCTTCAATCTCCTCCTGGATCCTTAATATAAGTCTTGAAATTTGATCTCTGGACGGAACACTTCCTCGACTGGAAACAGGAAATATATTATTAACTGAATCTGACAGTCGACTTAAGCAGAGTGCCAAGTAATTTGTCTGGAATATATCAATAGCGGCAATCATTTGAAATTTTCCTTCTGCACTAATAGCAGGTAGAACCCCTTTTACATCTGTGTCGCGTGAAACTCTTTCAAGAAGATTCTCAATCATCGAGTAAAGTTTTGGGTAACCAGCAGTAAATAATTCTTTCACAAAACTTGATGCAGTAAATGTAGATTTTATTTGGCTTGCAAAGGACTTCACAAGTACCTCCCAAACTCGATCCGTTAAAATTGGGGCACCCTCCTGAAGAAAGGCTATTAGTTCTAGTTATAAAAAGTAAAGACAATCATCAAAAATAAGGAGAACAAACACATGTATATCATAACCACAAATAAGAGGTTAATATATGCAGTTGGAACTTCAAATCGAAGAGAATGCAACAATTCAACCTCGACAAGAATAAAAATACTCAAAGGACAAATTTTATCAGCTTTGTAAAGCTGAGAAGAGCTTCACAACCTTGAGATGCATTTACATTATCTTGTTATAGTGATTTATTTTAATTTAGCAATCTATTTATGATGGAATTCGTTGCAGATCTATGCTTGTCAAAACTGTGACTAAACCAAGACAACGAAGGATTATTCTACCATTCCCTTGGTACATTTTTTTTTATAGCCCCAATGGGAAATCATGGTTATAATGAGTTTCTAGAGACTCAAATCATTTGGAACACACTAGATGTTAAGCAAACGTAACTAGAGACTCGTAACTTTAACCATGACAAACTAAAATTCAGCGTCCCAAGGTACATATGATTTTCACTTTCTATTGCAACCCTCTTACAAAGCTTAAAGGGCAACTGAAATCCATATTCCATCAGATAGAGTCCCCACACCTAATGTTGGCAACGTAATACACCAAGAAAAATCAGTCCTAGACCCAAATCACCAAATGCTTTGGCGAACAAACATCCAATTAATCCCCATCATATCTGTTTAGTCACATGCAGCACACAATACTCGTACATTACTAGGTTTTATTCATGCAGCAGTAGGTTTAATACCGTTTGGTCCCATTAGGTTTAATACCGTTTAATACCGTTTGGTCCCATCATATCTGTTCAGTCACATGCAGCACACAATACTCGTACATTACTAGGTTTACCTTTTTTCTTCTTCCCTTGTTCCCCTCCTAATTTTATTATCCTTCTTTACTTTTATGGTTTCCCTTCTCCCTACTTTCCCAATTTTTTGATATTTTCTATGTTTTAAGGCTTATATATAAGGGAATATCACGTATATAATTATATAAAACTCAGCCTAACTCAGTTTGAAGCATCTGCAGTAATTTAAATAAGAACTATTATGTTTGAACTGTATAAGCATACAACCTTGACTCGGCCTACCTGACGCGGGCAATTAACTCAGCTCAACTCGGCCTTGACTCGGACTCGGCCCTTTGTCGGTTAGGAGCCGAGTCCGAGTTTAACAACTTAGTTAAGGACATGAGCTGTCCAATTCCTAAGAACTCAACAATTCTTTGTTACTATATGTTAAAGCGAATAATGAACAGACTACCAGAGCAATACTACAATGAATCCCCATGTAATGAATAGAAAATATTGAACAACGAAACATCGTACCTGCATAACCTCATCAAGGAGAAGCACATGAGTGAATGGGTCTCTTTTTTTGGACAAAACTCGCTGCAAATGCCAAACTGCAACTACAATAGAATGAATATTATCCATACAGGTATCCATCCTATGCCAAAGCCCTTCTTTTGCTTTGGCTCCACCACCAACCTGAGGAGCACCACTCCTCTGAATCCCTCCTGGACCAAAATTCCCACTCGAAGCTGATATTACCTTCATGTCTAGGGCAACACTTATACTCTTCATACCTTGATTCTTATACTTATTTATTAATGTATCCACAGTCAATCTCAATTCTCCAAGATTGTAAAAAACCTGTAAACCACTTCCTACCTCAGCTTGATTCAATCCTTCCATTCCTCTCTCTAAAACCTTCATCCCTTCCAACCGTACTTTATTCCCCGTCTCAGAAAGCCAAACTAATTCCTCATCAATGACAGTAATTCCAGATAGTGAGTTCTCCTCACACAGACATTGAATCTCATGATGCAGTTGTGCTGCCTTAGAGAGATCCATTTTCTCAGGTTCAGATCCACCAATTGCCATTAAATCTCTCAATTTCTTCGACAATCTAACAACTCTAACAGTAAATTGCAAAAATTCAGCAGTTTGATGAATGTTAGAAAGTTGCGTCGTTTTCAACCTGATCTGACGATGAGGATCCGCGATTTCCTGACGAATTCTACGAACAGATGATTGAAGTGTAGAAATACCAGACCTAACAATAGAGAGAGTAGATTCAGCGTCTTTAAGAGAAGATAATTGAGATAGGAGATCATCATGACGAGATAAAACTTCAGATCGGAGTTGTTTTTCGAGAAGTCGAATCCCTTCTTCGAGCTTTTCAACACGAGCAGCTGCTGAACCAGAACTTAAAGCTTCAGAAGAGAATTGTGCGGAATTAAATTGAGTAGAAAGAAAAACAGAGAAAATTTGATCAGTGGAGAAGAAATCAAGAGGAGCAGATGAAGTAGAAGGTGGAGCAGTAGATGAAGATGGAGTGATTACAGAGGTAGCGGAAGAAGGGATAGATGTTGAAATTCTTTGAAGAATCACCATTTTTTTTCGTCTTCTCCTCTATTTCTCTTCTTCCTCTGCTGTTTTTGAGTTTTTAAATATAGGTCACCTTTCCTTTCATAAAAAAAAAGAAAGTAACTATATAGGTCACAAAAAATATGGAATATAATTGAAAAGACATAAAAACATGTGGAAATTATTAGAACAAAAGGCTAAATGTTGCTTATCTAGTTAAGTAGCCTAGTTTTATGAGTCTGGTTCGACATTGATGTGCTCTTTAGAGGTCTTAACATGGGTCTCCGACTCATCTGACACTTGTTCTGGTACAGCCGTATAGGTGCTCTTTCCTTCTCGGACTGCTCAGATACTTCTTCTAGCTCTTGGTTTTCTAGTTCCTTCGATTCTTCCTTTAACATGTTTTCTTGGTTGTTTTCATGATTTTGGTTATCTGATTCCTCTGGTACATGTTCTGGCATAATGTCACCTCCAGGTTCTCTTCGTTTACTTTGTATAAAAACAATTGATCATGGTAAGTTTCGCTTCTCAAAAAAAAAAAAATTAAATCAGTCCAAAAACGCCTATGTAGAAAATGAGATTTGTATAAAATCATATTTTTTTGTATAAAATCAGATTTGTATAAAAACGCTTGTCATATGATTTGTATAAAATCATATGACAAGCAAAGATCGTAATAAGCCTACTAATAACTAAAAATAGAAACCAGGAAGGTATCGTGAAGCATATGCGCCTAGTTGCGTCAAGCATTAATCAAACAAGCCTTCGGGCTTTATATTAAAGGAGGTGGATCCTTTTCATAAGCTACGATATTCATCTACAAAAGTCCTAGATTACGTAATATGTAATGATAGTTCTAGATCTAGATGGTGCATAAGTTTCATCGGCAATGGAATCAGGCTCAAGAAAAGCCACCTTGAAGATCCCGCTGTAATTCTTATGGAACAATCTTCTACTAAAAACTTCAAAATGAAACAGATGTACGAAGGAATTGGGGTTTCTGTCGTAAGTCGGGAGAAACAATCTAACTATGAATTGTCAATAAATCTAGGTGATTAAATTAGGTATTCTTGAAGCTCGAGAAGAGAAGAGGAAAAATGTAAGAAGTCATAAACATGCACTAGAAACAACAAAGCACCCAGTAGAAGATTCAAGGAAAATAACCAAAAAGAAAACAATAACGAAATGGAGCATCACCATTAACAAACATATTTTCAAAACTAGAAGGTCAAGTGACAACGTGAATAAGGTAGTCAGACATGAAAAGATTTACCTTGTCAAGTTGATCCATCTGATGATTAAGATCCTCAATGGATGCATCTTTATAAATCACTTGCAGAATGTACTGCAAAATGAGAACGGAGAACCTCACTCATGTACGTGTTCTTCAGTTTTGCATACACAGGAATTCCAGCTCGACAACTCACCGAGTAGAAACGACAATTCCCAAGTTTCATTTGACAAACAGTTATACAGGGCCTATCCATTTCATGCCTAATAATGGTCTCTGGACACCCTTACTCGCATGGAAGATATATGAAAGAACATACAGCATCATGTCTTAGACGGACACTGCCCCATGTATACTTGACATGGTGACAGAGACAGGCCTAGGAAGTTTGCTTGTGCAAGGGCGCCGAAAGCAGTAATCAGATGCGTCTTTAAAACTATTCAAAGAACAACTCGGCATTTGGGGAGAATTACTGAAACTCCCCAACTTTGATAATGCCTTTACTGAAACCCCCCACTTTAATTAGTAATTACTGAAACCCCCCAACTTCGTTAGATTCAACGGTTTTGTGCCGTTAGAGAGAGACTGAAATGACTAAAAAACCATTTACTAAAACCCGACCAGAAAAAGTACATGAAAATGGGGCGCCGGATACTAAATAGGGGGCGCATATATCAATAGTTCTCTTCTCCCTCACTGCCTCAACAAAAATCGCACATCTCCAACCCTTTTCCCTCCATGAAAACAAGTGAAAGTTTTCAACAAAAATCACTCCCTCACAAATCAGACGAATACAAATCGGTGAAGGTCATCACACCAGTATTCTGTCTCTCTCTCCATTCGAATACAACTAGGGTTTTTACCTTAGGGTTTTCAATATGGGTTTAATGTTCTTACCAAAAGGACAACATCTCTAGAAGCCATGATTATAATATCAGCACAAGAAACAACATTTGGGCAATTTTCTCTAAGGCCTCTTTAATTTCATCAATGACTTCATATGATCGAAGTGAGTCTATATTAGAAAGTGATATTTTCTCACCAATTGGTGATCATGTGATCATGGTGGTTTTTACCTTAGAGATAGTTTGAAGGTTATTAACTTATTGAGTTTGAGAGATATTGGACTTTGATGATGGTATTGAGTTTGTTAGAAGGGGAATAATGAGGGTGAGAAGCTTGAGGGGTAGGATTCATGATATGTTCTTTCCCTGGTTGTGTCTTCTGGCTCTGTGGTGGGAATTGTTGGTCTCCTCCTGACGCCATTGTTGATTAAGAAAGCTTTGATTTGCTAATCAAACTTGTTAATTAAGTAGGATTGAGTTATGAATATGAAGAAGGAATTGAGTGATGATGAGATTTATATAGTGAGAACAAAGTGACATGGCTGCCACAGTTTCAGTTAAATGAGGTATAGGTGTCAATTGAATTGAATGCATGAATGAGGTATTGGACTTTGATGAATATGTGTGTTGTTGGATTCTCTGAACCACCAAAACCCTAGTATGACTGAAATTGATAGGGTCTAGTATGACTGAAATTGATCACTAGTAGTTCAGAGAATCCCATCATATAAAATATGACCAATGGTTGCATATATATATATATATATGTATATGTGATAGGGTTTGGGTGGTTGTGCATGGTTGCAAATTGATAGGGTCTAGTATCACTGAAATTGTCTTCTCATATGAATTTTGCGTCATCTTGGCCCTCTATTTTGATATCTCTATTCATTTCAAATAGTTGAGAGGTTTCAGTACTTACTAATAAAATTGGGGGGTTTCAATAATTACTAATAAAAGTGG
>BEHA01001707.1:659526-682425 GCA_002897215.1 Eschscholzia californica subsp. californica
CTTTACATTATTTATACCATATAATCACAAATTTTTTACATATGAGTAATGAAGACCATCCATATGAATCGAACCCATGATCTCTTGGATTTCAGAGTACCATACATCTAACACAGTGATTAGTGGAGAATTTTGAGATTTGAAGAGTATGTGGAATAAGAGTGTTGATCAAATAGAACTTTTCTTCTTGATTCTTCTCTTTATAGTTTATTGCAGATTCATCTCTCCTTGATGTCGATTTTGCTTTTCTTTATGTCGTAAACCAAGAAGAGATACATGAAAACAAATACTAGAAGAGAATAAACCTTGTATTCCTCCCAACATCATCTTTCATATTTTCTTCAACCTTTTGTTACTCCAAAACTATGGTTAGATCTAAAGAAAAAAAAACAATAAAATTAAACATAAAAAGTAAAGAGATCTCATCCAGTGAAGGGATAACCCTTCACCGGGAAAGCTTTGATTTTTGTTGGATTCTATGGGATGCGGTTAGGAGAGAGAAAGCGGTTTCTTCTCTGGGATAAAAGTTCCTTACTCGTGAAAAAAGGGAAGTACTTTTAATCTTCAAACCAATCAATACAATATTATAAAAAATTGAAACATTTTTATGATTTAAATGAATCAGTATACTGAGAAAATACAACGATCGCACAGTATAATCATTGTCGATTATTTCAGAAGAGAATCATCACCTCCATCTCCTTCTAAATAGAAACCAAAAAAAACAAATTTTGAAAAGAGAAATAGAAGTTTAATTTGATGGATCAAAGTTCTGGCTTGATATAATTTTTCTAGAGAAAGAATACAACAAACATACAGTATATTAATGTCGATCATATGGAAACAAATCATCTCTTCCAACAACTTTCTTTCAAAACATCAGCAATTCTCACTCCCAAATCTTCTTCAACTAACCTTTGAGATCTTGATCTGAACCCATAATTTTATTTCAAACCCACTACTACATAATGTATAAAAATTGCATCTTTTGAACTAACAATATATAAGGAATCAAAAGGCCTATATACCAGTTACTGATTCATTCAATTTCTCAATGACTTAAACATTGAATTGAATAATAACATCACTTAGTTACTTCAATAAATCTAGTTCTTCAGCCTCCAAATACAGTTTTTTTAATCAAACCATCAGAAGAAAAACAATGAATTATTTGGGTGGTTAGTATAGGGACATGGATAAATAGTATAGGGACATGGACAAAACATCATATTTTTAGATTTAAAGTCCCTTTACCAATTAGAAAATAGACATTGTTTTTAGAGATTTAAATCGAATTAATTAATTTTTATTTGGATAAAAACTAAGATTAAAACAATACAAGTATCTAAGTTTTCTTTCATTTTCATTTCCTTCCTTAGATCCACAAATCCTAAAACAAAATCCTATTTTTAACCTAAAAACAACCATCATATACAAACAACCTATTCTATAAAACAACCATCACCTATAAACAGTGGCGAAGGCAGAAACTTTTCTTTGTGGGGGCACTGTTAAACGGTAAAAAAAGGAATACCGTCACTGATGACGAATTGCAGAACTTCATTACTAACCTCTACCGAAATTAGTTATAAGTCTAAATTGCAAAAAAATAATCATATGTTTTTCAAACCAATGACATGTCATAGCAATACTATCAACTAATTAGGCTACAACTAACTGTAACATGTTTTGACTAAAATCTAAACATAAATAAATAACACTTGCAGTTAAATTAAATAATGTTTAGATATATACATAAGAATGAAGAATTAATAGGACCCAAGGGTAATATGGCGATGCAAATAACTCTATCTGAAGTTGGATGAATTTACAAAGAAATTGAAACAAAAGAAATTTGATAAAAAAAAGTAGGAGTTAAAAAGAAAATTTGAAGTACCAATTAGATTGGCAAAATAAATTGAAAATTTTAGACAGCCCCCTTATAAGTATTAATGGCGCCTCCTTCAAGACAAACTTGAGAGAGGCGCCTTAAACACTAAAACAGACACCCCTTAAAAGGTCTCACAATGAAACACCTAAAAATAATACTCTAGTGGGTTTCGAACCCATGACGTGTGGTATGGCCGGGAGAGACTCAACCACCGAGCCAACTACGACTTTGTGGCGTACTTTGACAATCACCTATATTATTAAATCCGACCCTGTAATTTTCACACTTAAATACATTTTTATCTCGGAGCCGTGGGGGCCTGCGCCCCCACTGGCCCCTAAGTGGCTCCGCCCCTGCCTATAAACACTACATTATTATTTGCTATTAAGTTGTTCTCATCTCTTTCTTTCCTAGGTGAGACATTTGTTATTTAATCCTATTAGTGTATAATGTTGACTAAATCTCTTAAAAAGTAAATATTTCGGCTACTATGTTTACTTATTTTTATTTTTCGCCAGAATTTCGGTCACTGTGGTCGAAATATTAAACATATGATCATAGTGGTTGAAATATGCCCAAAATTTTGATCAATATTCATATTTCGACAACAATGGTCGAAATTTTGCGCATATTTCGACAATATTGGTCGAAATTGTAGCCATATTTTGATTACGTTGTCCGAAATTTTTCTGTCAAATTTTATTTCATCATTTGTTCCGTGCTTTTAGATAGAGAAAGAGATTTTGACTATTAAAATATTTTATCTTTTTTGTGGTTAATTTTAAATATGAAATTATTATCAATATTGTCATTCGATAGTTAATATATGATGATTTATTTAGTTTTTCTGAGAAAAATGTCTACTTACTAAAAGGACTAAAGTCCCTTTACTAATCGTGTCCCAATACACTAGAGACAGGTCCCTTTACCAAAGACCATTATTTGCAGCAGTAGAGAGAGAAAGTAGAGAGACTGAGGAGGGTAGGGTGTTTATACATGCAGAAATGACTGAACTGTGTTCCAGAAGGTGCGTGCGTGCCTCTTCTACTTTGGTATACCAGAATATCTTACCAGGAAAAGTATACTTTTTAATTTGATCTTCTTTCTTTGGATCTCATCTTCATTTTTCTATGTCTTTCTTGCATTGGAAACCTAATTTCTTCACTTCTAGAATAATTCAAACTCAATGTGTTTATTAATTTCCTTGGCAGTGATTAAGATAATGATAGCTCTTGTTGAAGAACTATTTAGAGAAAGAAATCTACAAATTAAAATTCTAAAGATAGACAAAATGAAATGGTACAGTGGGTTATAGACGGAGAAAGTTATGGAAAAGGAAATTGTGTATTTAGAAGTGCATGCTGACACGCATTGGTATTCTTGGAAGAAATTTAATGACTTTAACGGTGTGCAGACGGAGTTAGAAAAAAAAGGTTATTTTTTAATTTACGAAAAATAGAGGGCCAAAAAAGAAACTGGTCACAAAATAGGGAGTCAAAAAGAAAATAACTCAGAGTTTGTGTAATTATGCAATGTCGAGAGTAAGTTAAAGGGGTGAAATTAGTGGTATGGGAGCTTTGAAATGAACATTGGAATGGTTCAGGGGCCTTAACAAATTAGCGATTCTATAGGCACTCCATTAATGTTAATGTACACAGAGAGCTTTTATTTGGGCAGGTGGGGGTACGCGTGCTGGCCCGTGGTCACCACAACCACCACCTCCCACTATGACTAAGGAACCACAACTACCCTCACCACCACAATTACTAAACCAACACCATTACTACGACCATACCTCCACTTCCACAAGCACCACCGCCATTACTATATCTCCCGTGTAAGAAATGAAGAACAGATAGAGAGAGAAGTTGTTGTTTCTTATTATTTGATCAAGGAATGAGTAGCTCCTTTCTCTTGATTAATTTTGTGGGGTTGCAACTTGACCAATTGGCAATGAATAGAGCCGCTCTATAAATTCTAAGTTATGAGACTTCGTGTTGTCCATGTGGGGCCATTCCTGCACGCCCTTCACTCGTGGCCCTGAGAGTGTACGCGTGGCCGTTAGGCCTGTCAGTGTCAGGACAGTTCTGGGCTCCTAGCTGTGATACCATATCAATTTTTCGGGCATCCAACTCAGTGAATGGGGTGACCCTAGATATAATATTCTTGGTCATGGGAGGGTCTTATGTTAGACTATTCTCGTGTACTTACCAATAATCATATAATCAGATAGAAATGGAGTCTAAAAGAATGGATATCTCGACTAATTTATACAATTGATTTTTCTTCTTTTCCAACAGTTGATTCAAGCAACTTCAAAATCAACTGAGACAGGTTTAATGGAGATTCAAGCTGGTAAATTTCCATAGTGGTGGAACTGGATCGAGCGAGAACTTTCAGAAAATTCTGAATATCAATCTATAAAGAACAGACGATTTTCTGAAATTTAATCTACAGAAACAAAGAACTATCTAACACCACCACGTAACCGACTCAATATCCTGATCATGGACAACCTGAATCAAGCAACTCAAAGCAACTAAGTTTCAGACTCGAGAATCTCGATTCACTTACACCAAGATCGTTAAAATCACCTGTTGCAACAAGAAATTTCAATCTATCAAATGTTTCTACAAGAAAAGTCATGATTTGATTTAGTCGATGGAACTGTTGTAATGGGCATGATGTTTCTCCATCTAGAGGTTAGATTTGAATAAAACTTTTCTTGGTTAGCTTTAGCATGTTATGATAGATTTTAGCTATTGCCTATGAATGGAATTAGATGATGCATGCATTTCTTTTGTTATGTGAATGACTTGAATATAATCTATTGTTAGATTTTGGAATCCCTTTGAATTGGCTCTCACCCGTCATATTCCACTTCTTCACTGGTCACCAAATCTACTTATACTCTATTATTAGTTTTTAGTCTTCATAGCTGGGTCATTTTCAGGCATTTTTTTTATATCTTGGAAGCAATTGCAAGTTTGGCTGAATCAAGAGTTGCGTCAAAGGATATGATATTTGATTCTAAGGTAAAAAACAATTGAACCTGTTCCCGGATTACCATTTTGAAATGTTTCATATTGTTCATTGACTTTGATTATCATTTCGTTTAGTTATTATGATGGTAAGTGTTTGTTTATTTGTTTTAGCTGCTTCATAATCAATTTGATTCTAATTTTTTGTTAAAATTTGTTTTCTGTTTTGTTTTTAATATGAGATTTACGTAATCGATTGACCCTTTCTTAATATTCATTTTATTTACGATCCATTCTCATCTCTCTCTCTCTCTCCCTCTCATATTATATAAGGGGTTTGTGGAAAAATGGATCAAGTATTAGCTTCTTATGAAATACGGAGATGATTAAAGATAGGTTGCTTGAGTAAATCAAAATTCATATACAATTGTAATTTGTTAAATTTGTCACTTATTGCAACTTTGAGCTTTCGTCCAGGTCAGATATCTTCATGGATTTCATATATCAATATACAAAACTTGATCAAGGGTTTGAATCTTATTTCTATATGTTACTTTGAGAAAAGAACATAATCTTGGTTTAGATTCATTTATTATCATCTACTTTTATGTTAAGCACGAGTGATTTTTTGTAATTGATGTGTTTTTGTTGTAGATTTTAGAGGGAGAAAGTTGAAGCTTCAAGGAGTAGGGAGACATACCAGGTTGCAATTAGTGATCATTTTAATTAGTTCTTGGCAATCATGTTATTTTGTTCTTTTGATTCATTATTATCAATTTTCATGTTAAACATAAGTGATTTTTTTTGTATAAATCTTACTATAGTTTTCATCAAACAAGAAAGTTAGGATTAGGGAAAGTATCCACAAGGTTCCGATGAACTCCTTTGAACATATTTTTTATCGTGGTTTTCCTAAGTATATACAAAGGAAGTATTCATATGATAGTGCTTCAACATACAAAACATAAATAGTTTTTTTATATGTTCGTTTAATATGTAATATTTTTATTATTCATTTGCATTTGATTTGGTTTTGGTAAATTTTGATTTTTATGTTTCCCACATTTTTTTTGGTTCTTCTAATGTATTTTTGGATTTCTTAAATTTTCATTTTAAGACCATATGGTATTTTAGTCCTAAAATAAATCCAAACCTAATTTTTTTAGTGTTCACTGTTTTTTTTTTTGATGAAAGTTTTTAGTGTTTACTTAGTACATATGTTCAGATATGTTAATGTTCCATCACAGAGTACTATATATGGATCCCAAATAGTAATAAATCCAAATAGCCCGGTAACACCACTACTATATATGGATCCCAACTACTTATAATCATCTTTGCGTTGTATTTTAGACTCATGTTTCTCTTTGTAGTAACAAGGAAGAGAGACAATTCGATCTCTATTGAGTAGTTTGTTATGTAGTTTCAAAAAAAAAAAGTAGTTTGTTATGTTAATGAATTGTTATTACAATGTTGAGGGGCGAGTGTCGTAAAATACTATCAAATCTTTTCTTCAGTCATTATAAAAGGGAAATATGTCTGAATCTCTGTCCATTCTAACCATACTTCTTCAAAAATAAATGAAAATTTTGTTCTTGATTTATTACACTGGTGTAAGATCATAACACATTTAGAGTTTGTCGTGAATGTTAAGTTTGTTTAGTGAAGAAACAAACATCTCCAATGAATAGCATCAACAAAAAAACATGTGTAAACCAATGAGCAAATAAAATGGGATGGAGAAAGTATATCCTAGGTAGGTGGCTGAGTAAGGACTTCATAACCGGTGAATGTTATTTTTTTTTGTTGAAAGTATATTTTTCATTAAGATTTCGAATTTATATTATGCACGCATACAAACACTTTACGTAAAGTGTTAATAGAATTTTCCGTGTCCTATGGGCACGGGTTATACCTAGTTATATAAAATACAGGAAGAGTGATGACTAGGACAAAGATTTGGAAAAACCAAAGACAAACCCAGAAATAAATCTGGCCGTTCATCTCAAATCTATTCGATAAAATATCTATACGTTAAAAATAACTTCAAATCTCACCATTAAAAAAGTGACCGTTAAATATCACCGTCAAAATATCCCATACAAATAGACAAACTCAAAGATAAATTTGACCGTCCATCTCAAATCTAACCGTTTAAAAATCTAAACATTAAAAATAACCTCAAATCACACCGTTAAAAAAGTACCTGTTAAATCTCACCGTCAACATATCCCGTGCCAATATACTAAGATATCCCGTAACTGAAATCTCACCGTCAACATATCCCGTCCAAAGATACTCAGATATCCCGTAACTGATATTGGGGGAAAATTGTTTCTGAAATCAATTATCTTCAGCACCCAATATTCCGATTCCTATCTCACAATCTTCCAATTCCTAACCTAAAATTTTCATAACTCCAAAAATAAATATTTATAACGCTAGAAATAATGGTTAATCCCATGATTTCATCATTAATCCACTATAAAACTGTGGAAACCTAAGGATTTCTTTAGTAATTTTTTTATTGAAATCTCTTCATAGGGTGAGTTGTACTGAGTTTTCTGGTTGTGTAGTTTTCTCAATTTCTTAGTTTTCTGAATTTTCAATTGTTTTCTTTATGGTACAGAGATAAGGTGGTGATTTCCTAGTTCGGCGTCTCACTGATCATCCAATCGGTAAGTTTCTGTGATTTCTGAGTTCTGTTATTGGTTTTTTCACATTTGATTATTGAATATTGATGAAAATGGTAGATGCACACTACCTTTTTTTTTTTTTGTTAAGGAGTAAAATATATTAAGCAACTAAAGTGTCATTACAATACAAGGAAAACATAAAGAAAGGGATTCTGCTCCAAGTCTTCGATTTTACTTTCTTTCTGGCCCATTTAGTGAGTTTGTCCGCTGGGGAGTTGAATCTGCGACAAGTGTGACTGAATTTCACCTGATGAATAAGACGTTTAATCTCTTGAATTTTCCGCAAATGAATTCTGGACTGCCATTGAACTTCGTGCTTCGGATTCTGAATATTCTGGATGATGTTTATATTATCACTTTCAATAATAATGCAATTATATTCATGTTCTATTGCCCATTCAAGGCCGGCCAGGATAGCCAACGATTCTCCTTCTTCACAATTTCTACTTCTCTTAACGTTCGTATGAGCTTCAATAAATTTAGAATTAGAGTCGTGGATAATAAGACTTATACCTGTAATTTCATTCACATTGGTAAAAGAAGCGTCAACATTAATTTTCAGCCAATTAGGTTCAGGCGGGTTCCATTTACCTTGCAATTGCTTAACAATGTTAGGAGTGGTAGCCGTCGTTTTGGGAAAAGCTAAAATCATCTTGATAATAATAGGAAGAGAATTAACTTCATATCGAAAACAGTGGTCACATCTAATTTTCCAGATAATCCACAGAATAGTAGCAAGCAGAGTTTGATATGACTGCTCTTTGAAAGAGGGGGTGTTCTCCCAAGAGAAAATCCATTCTGCCACATTCGTAATATTCGCCGATATAATATTAAAGTAGAACCATATATTCCTCGCAAGGGTACAGTGGAGGAGGGCATGCTCGATGGTTTCAATCTCAATGCAATTAGGACAGGTCAAATTATTATTAATATATTTCCCTATTCTCTCTCTCACTGGGAGAGATTTAGTACATATTTTCCAGATGAAGTTTTTGATTCTGGGAATAGTAGGGAGAGACCAGATAAATTTCCAGTTAGGGTTAGGTGGATGGGGGGAGTTCATACTAGTGCAAAGGATTTTATACATGGATTTAACTGTAAATTTTCCTGAGTTTGTTGGTGTCCAAATTCGTTGGTCCGTCCCCGTCACATCAATGGGAATGGATTTAGTAAGGTTTTTAGTGTTGGGATCAAAGTAGTTGTCCAGGGCTTCTTCATTCCACTCATTGTTACTAATCAGATGTGCCACCTTAGACACCGGAGGGTCAGTATTAGGAGTAAGAGGAGTATGGATTTCGGGAATCCATCTGTCAGTCCAAATATTGATGTTATCTCCATTGTGAACCTCCCATGCTATGTAATCTTCTATATGTAGCAGTTGCTTCCTGATATTCTTCCACATCCAGGAATGATGTGGCTTTACCGGACCTGGGTTCTCATTATTAGGGAAATATTTGGCTTTAAGGAATCTTACCCAAAAGGCATTGGGCTCCGCTTTCAACCTCCAAGCTAGCTTACTGAGCATAGCTTTATTGTCGAGTTCTGGAATATGAATACCCAAACCTCCCAGAGTTTTCGGCTTACATATGGAGGACCAAGGTATCGTACAAATTCCTTTGGACTTACCCCACCAGAACGACTTCTGCATAGTCGAAATGCTTTTGCATATGCCTTTAGGAATGGCAAAGCATTGCATTTCGTATCGGGGTACGGCCGCTACGATTGTTGAGATAACGATCGTGCGACCAGCTTGAGAGATGAATGAGTGATTCCACTTCTCTAATTTGAACTTGATCTGACTAAGAATATCGTTGAATGCTCTAGTCTTATTTGCTCCTATGAACAACTGCGCCCCTAAATATTTATCCGACGCTGAAGCATTTTTAACCTTAAGCGAGCGCATAATAATGCGCTTAAATTTCGGGTGAGAATTCTTGGAGAAGAAAATGTTAGATTTCTTATAGTTAATCATTTGGCCAGAAGAAGCACTAAAGATATTAAGAATATTTTTGAGGATATGAATATTATCTATAGAGTTACGGCCAAAGATAATACAGTCGTCTGCAAAGAGGAGATGCGAGATGGTAAGACTAGAATTGTTGGCTGGAAAACCCATAAAGGAATCCTCTCCGGCGTCTGCTATGATCAGTCTACTAAGGCCCTCCATGGCAAGAGTGAAGAGAAAAGGGGAGAGGGGATCACCCTGCCTGATGCCCCTGGAAGGGTGGAAAATAGGTCCAGGGCGACCATTAATGAGCACTGACATGGAGGATGTGGAGATGCATTTATGAATCATATTAATCCAATGCTCAGAGTAACCTAGCCTTCTCATGATGTCTGTAAGGAAATTCCATTCTATCCTATCGAAGGCTTTCGACATGTCCAGCTTTAAACCAAAATATCCCGTCCCTCCTTTCATATTCTTCATGGAGTGAATGATCTCTTGACCTATGACTATGTTGTCTGATATCTGCCTACCCGGGACGTAAGCTGCTTGGAGGGGATTAATGATATCCTTGAGGGTGACTTTAAATCTATCCGCTAAGATCTTCGTAATTATTTTATAGGTCGTATTAAGGAGGCTGATAGGTCTGTAATCTGCTGGAGACTGGGGGGTCGAAGATTTCGGGATAAGACAAATGTGAGTATGGTTCGATTCGGGGGGTAAAGTGGTCGAGAGAAAAAAATTATGAACCAGCTGGTTAATATCTGACCTAACGGTGTCCCAGTTAGACTGGAAGAAAAAAGGGGGGTAGCCATCAGGACCAGGGGCCGCCTCTTTTTTCAGGTACTTGATGGCATTATTTATTTCCTCCTCATCAGGAATAGCTGTTAGAAGATCATTTTGATGGGGTGTAATGGAATGGTTAAAAAGATTAAGGATGTTGGGTGAGGTAATAGTATTATCGGAGGTATTAATACTAAGGAGGTGGTCAGTGAAGACCTCCTGAATGCTAATAGGATCTTCATGCCATTCACCATGAATATCTTTAATAGCCCTGATCTTGTTATTCCGGTTTCGTTGAATAGCTAGCGAGTGAAAGTATTTAGTGTTTTTATCACCAACTGAAAGAAAGTCATTTCTAGATTTCTCTTTCCACAGACTCTCTTGATACAAATACAAATTATTAAGTTGATCGTTTAGTCTAGCTATTTCCGCTTTATTACTATAAACCTGGAGCCTATAAGTAATGTCATTAATATTTCTCTCAATATTCTCGAAAACATTTTTATTCCATTTAGTGAGATGCTTACTTAAGTTTTTAAGTTCTTTTTGAATATTGTTATTGGTGTTCCATTTGTCAGCAATGAAATCGTGGCAATCCGGATGGGACATCCAAGTTCTCAGGAATTTGAACGGTTTGGGCTTCTGAATCGTATCGTTACTGTCCTCAAGAAGGATAGGGAGATGATCTGACCCAACCATATCGAGGTGAGAAACGCTAGAGTTCTTAAATTTTGTCAACCAATGGATGTTGACAAGCGCTCTGTCCAATCTCTCTTGAATAAGATGTTCCCCAAATTGTTTATTGCTCCACGTATAGGGGCATCCTTTAAAGCCCAAATCCATGAGTTCAAGGTTATTGATGATAGAGAGAAGATTGGACAAGTGGGAAGATGAAACATCGGATCCCCCTAACTTGTCATTGTTGTCGAGAATCGAATTGAGGTCTCCGATGACAGTCCAGGGGACGTCATTATCTACAGTCAAGTTTTTCAACATTTTCCAAGGTTTCAATTTATTTTTGCTGTAAGGGCTTCCATAGAAGCCAGTGATTAAAGTATGTCCGTTATTATGAAGATCCAAGATCTTAGCATGAATTATATTATTATCCGAGTAAAGTATATTAATGTTTAGGTGATGCTTCCAGTACATTACTAGCCCTCCCGACTTACCTTGCGGATCGATGAAATGACTATTATAATACTTATTAATTTTAATGTTTTTCTTAATGATGTGAGCTTTATTTTTAGTTTCAGCGAGAAAGATAATATCAGGGTTGTGCTTATTAATAAGTTTGATAAGATGCTTCTTGGTAATGAAGTTACCTATGCCCCTGACATTCCAACTCAGGATCGAAGGGCAGGTGTTAGGGGTGCCCATAGCCCGAAAGAAGTAATGCCTCTTAAAACTTAAGGATAAACTAGAGAAAGGCCGCAAGTCTAACCCTCGCCTGAAAGAGGCCACCTCCAAGACCGAATCTAATGGCACACCTCCCCTGCTAACCGTAAATTATCTAAATGACCTAAAGGCCGAGTCAAGGTCTCTCTCAAACGAGCTAAAGGAATTTTCTATCACACTAAACTCAATTAAGTACCCCACTTAACAACAACCAGACACTATTAGAATAATAGCATACTAGATTAACCAGCAGAAACAACTTAAAAACGATGAAATCAAAATTAATTAACAGTTCTTCAAATTAAAAACAGTAATATCACCGACTAAAGGACTAATCAAGCAACCGACTACTTAACGACCCCTGCAAATTGTCTAACAAAACCTAACTATCAAGAAGACATCAAACTAAAATAACAAGTTCTTCAAAAAGCAAAATATAATTAACACTTTAATAACAACTAATTAGGAGTAATCAAGTAAACTCATTCATTATCTCCCTCCTCTCTGGCCTCTGAAGAAGGACCAGGAGTCGCCATTAGTGAATCCGCGAATAAGTGCCGACGTCTCTCTTCTTGACTGTCTACAGACTCGAGAGGGGGGGAGAACCAACTTGGTGGGATGGAGGAGGAGTGGATTGACGAAGGAGACGAGGTGCTAGCAAACCAACCAACTGGGTTTTCCACCAAATTAGGCTCAAACATCTTCTCCATAACTAGAGCTCTGCTGAGATGAGACTTTCTCCTAACTTCCTCTTCAACCTTTACTTCCATTAGCTTGTCAAGGTCTTTCCTTTTACCTCGACCTTGAAAGATTTCATGAGGAGGAATGGGGAGAGAAGTCCCCGGGACAGAAGGTACCACCGATAGAGCCCATTTATCAGCAGGATTAGGGACATGAGGTTGACTATCCATGGGATTACCAAAAGCATGCGACTGAGTCTTAATGCAAGGCGTAAGAGGGTGTTCCACTATCCTACATGTATGACAAATTGCCTTAGGGAACTTATAATAGCTGAAATTTACTGGCTTACCTCGATCAGTAAAGATGGAGTTAAGAGTCGCAAGCAGTAGAGTCCTAACATCGTACATAAATTGTATACGGATAGTTGAGTTAGTAACCGAGCTGAAATTCCTGGGCTGGATCTGGATAATGTATCCCATGCATGAGAAGATGATATCAAGATCCTGTCTGTTCTGGATGGATGAAGGGAGGCCCGAGAAAGTGCACCACATAGGTTCAAGAATGAGAGGAGGGATTACTTCTCTAAGAGGAAAGTCGACCTCCTGCATGACCACTAGGTAACCTCTAATGATACAAGGACGACCTTGGTGAATCTCGTTAAGAACAGTGAGGTTGCGAGGCTTAATCAGAAAGTGGTTCAACCCTGTTGGGGAAGGGATAATCCTCGACTCCCTAAAGAACCTAGATTGACCTGAGAGGTGTTTCCGAATAAATCCTATACCGTAATCAAATTGACAGCATAACCTAGTCAGAAAACCCGAAGAAATCTCTTGAAGATCTTTGTTTTCTGAAGGTTTAGGGTAACAGATAGTAAGTTTACCTCCTTCGGATAGACTTAGTTTTAGGGACATCTTCTGAGATAGATCTTCTATGTTTTGATCTGTGGGAATGGTCGACATGAAAAGGTTGGTTAGGTAGAAGAAGGGGATGAGGATAAGGTTAAGGTTGCAGGGATGAGAGATGAGGTAAGAAGGAAGAAGACAGAATAAGACTTTATAGTAAATGCCAATTCCTCCCTTTCTACCTCCCTCGCCGATCCATTCCATATGAAGAGAACCACGTGTATAAAGAAGTAATTACACTCGTCTCGAAAACCTCTAGCTCTTCTAGAAATCAGCCACACTTGTACAAATAACCTAGAGAACTACTCCCACAGAGGAAACGTCCAAGAACTACCCCGGATTCGGCGCATGCAGAGAGAATATGAAGAGTTTACTTGATTCACTCCTTATTTATTATTCATGATGACTAATAAAATATAATTAATAGGCATATAAAGGTAGTGGTTGAAGGGGTACCTTGATTTGATCCCTAGAATCGATTAGCAGTTTTCGGAGGTATAACTTTGATGATCGACCTTTATTCTTCTTCGATTTTCCCCAAAACTATCCTGTTTTGCTTTCTCGAGAATCTCCTTGCCCGTTTCCTAAGGTTGCATGTGGATTTGAAAGATCTTGAGGGTCTGTTCTTGAAGCTTTTTGGTGTCTATTAGGGTTTTGCTGGAGAAAAAGGAGAGGGAAGACTACTTGCTTGCTGATGTCAGCTTGGAGTCTCTCTCTCCTCAAAAACTCCTCTTCAAGAGATAATACCTTTCAGTAGATGCACACTACCTATTTGATATAAATCCTGAAAGGATTATTCCCAAACTGTTCAGAGAATTCAGTAGTGTTAGATGCTAAAATTCAGTTGTGTTTTTTTTTAAATTTCCGGTGTTGTACCTAAGTAGAGAAATAAGACAAAGAAAACAAAGATTAAAGTAGAGAAAGACAAAGATTTCAAGTTGGTATCTTGACTGGGAATAATTTTTAACCCTTTTGACTGCTAGTTGGAAATCTCAAATTACTTTAGTTCATTGTGTTTAAAAATATAATGAATTTTACACTTTCCATCCACAAAATTATTCCATTTGTTTGAAATATATATGGTCTTTGGATAGGATGGGTTGGATTATGTGAATTTTTTTCTCATTGAAAGCAAAGAAAAATGGTCAGTAATATAAGTTAAGTTAAGAAGACCCAAACTAATAATCTAGAAAACCAAACTAATAGATGACTGTGAAAAAAAAATTATATTGTGATTGGATTTTCCGCAACTCAAAGTGATGCTCAAAGTACCTTCTAACTGTAGTATGCTTTAAGAAATTGAAAAAATGTTATCTTTTTCGACCTTGGTGTTTTATTTTAGTGATCTGAACCATAAGACTGAAATATTACAGGATTACTGTGTCAATAGAAAATCTCTTTACAGTCATCTATTAGTTTGGGTCTCATCAGATAACAGAACTCTGCACCTCTCATTATATGATCTATTGGGTCTCATCAGATAAGCTGCCATATGTTTATCAGAGTGGTTTGCCATGGTTTGTGGTGTCAAGTTTTCAGTAGTGGGCATTTGAACTTTCGTTCCCCATTAATGGTCACAGAACTCTGCAAGTAGTGTGATAAAGAAAATTTGTTGCACTTCTTAAGCAAGAGACCATATTATGCAAAATAATATTGCTGTGTTTTTTAAGTTGTTTTGGGTATTATCTCTAACCTATACTATGGCATGCTTCCTGCAGTGCTGCCACTTTAGCTGCTCCTGCCAATGAAACTGCAGCCGAAGTTGTGGAGTTGGTTAAGAGCGATGCAAAGAAGATTGAGAAGGCTGGCCATATATCAAGACAACCAGAAAATTCTGTTTTATCGACATCAACTCCTTCGAGTATTTTTGCTTTTGGAGCTTCTACCAAATCAAGTCTCAGCAATGGTTTATTTACTTCCACTAGCAAGGTAGGCCAATAGACTAAAAAGAACATTAACTTCAGCTATTCTGAAGTTGCCTAACAAAATCGAAAAGAATTGCATCACTCGGTCATTTAGGTTGGTATAAAAATATGTAAATTATGTAAATTCAGTCCTTAACATCTACCATGGTATGACCTGCTAAACTCATATATGTCATCTGACTATTCATAGTTCGTGAAGCGTTAGTTACTTCTATGTTTTATTTGATTGTATGCTAGATTTGGTCTTTAAACAAATATGTTTTTGTTCCTCTTTTAATTTTCGTGTGTTGTGGCCAATAAAATTTGAGTTGTATAGTTGTATAAAATTTGCTATACCTATTATATCTATATAACAAAAAAAACTTGTTTTGCTGACTGGGACAAAATAAATACAAATTAAGTGGGACAAATAATTGCTCACCCATGCTTACTAGGACGAGAAGTTATGCTTAATAGGATGAGTCATGCTTAGTAGGATGAGTTGTTTTGGAATATGAATTGTTTATTTTTTGAATTGTGATTATATGAATTGTTGGTTATTACATAGTTTAAGAACAAATATCACCATTCAAAACGCCAGGTTACATGAAATCCAATGGTCTCTACCTTTCCACCTCAAGTTATTTTCAGAAGAACAATTAATTATATAGGTGTCTTGAAGAATTCACTTCTCCCATTCAAACCCTTCCTTACCCTCTATATCTCTCTACCTAAAAGACTGAATCGGTATCTACCTTCTCCATTCTTTCGATCTCTCTGAAATTACTATTCATCTTCCTATCTAATTTACCTTTCTCAAGTTGCCATCTTTCTTTCTCTAATTTGTTTCTTGCCTTTCCTCTCTTCAATTATCTTCTTGCTCAAACGGATGAAAATCCTCTAGTGTAATTACTTTATATCAAATTTCAATCTTCTTCTCTGATTTTTTTTCTTGATCTTCCTTTCTCTAGTTATTTTCTTTCTCAAACAGATGAAATCACTATCCAAAATCATATTTCAGCAATGACTGGATCATTATTTTTCGTCTACTTTCTTTTCATTTCAGATATGGCTGAAATTATTGCTTCATAAGTTTGCACAAATAAATAATTTTTTTGTCTAATTGATATTTCTTTCTTCCTCTTTCTTTCCGTAATTGAAAGTATTGCGTTTTGGAATTTTAGATTTCGTAATTTTGAGAATTTGATTCCGTAATTTCATCTCAAACTGATTCAGGTATTGACCTAAGTTGATGGTTTTTCTTTCTTTTGCCTATTTGGTGTTTAAAATCATGTACCCGGTTTGTGATTGAATTGTTATAGAAATTTATTTTGTTTATGTTAATTGACTCTGGTTCACTTGCTTTCCTTTTTGTTAATTTACTCAGGTTTTAAGATTATTTGTTTTGATTATGATTTTAAAGACCTAATGACATCCCATAGGACAGAAATTATTGGGGATATACTTTTTTTCTCTCCACATTCTTCTCAATTTAGTTGATCAAGATGCTTATGAGTGTGGAAGGATGAATGCTTTTACAGAGCTTGATGTTAATGGGTTTAGAATTTGAAGATATTTGGTTGTTAGCTTTACTTCTTGATGTCTGAGTTGCTTCTTTGTCTTAGTTTTCTAGGAAAACTATTTGCATCGTCACACTAAAAAAATTAGGATGGATGACGTGGGCCTTGCAAATGAACTTAGTTCGTTACTTTACATTTAAGTATTACTATGCAGGGAATGACTCTAACCCTTTGATTTTTTGTAAATGGTTATGCAGAAAGTGTCTTGGTTAATTAGGCACAAAGTTCCTTAAACTCTGCAACAAAAGTACGAGGGGTTGAGTTGGGTGCTGCAAAGAAATGAGCAAGAATAAATGAGTATCAGTGGCACTCATTGTGGATATCCCAGTGGAGGATTAATATCAACCATAGATGAAGATTCATGGAAGATAGCCAATATACAACCATAAAAACTAGGTTGGCACAAAACTGTTGGGTCACCTGTAAGAGACAGAAAGAGGTTAGCTAGAACTGTTGGGTCGCCTGTAAGAGACAGAAAGAGGTTAGCTAGGTCACCTCGGCTACCAAGCTATATCGCATCTAAATGCTAAGGCCCAACTTCTTGGTAGGTAGTTGATAAAAAAAGTGTTCCCCATCCATGTAGGGAGGGTAAAGATTTGTTTTGTGAGGTTGTTAATTAAGTCCGAATGAGTACACATTCTTAATTAATTTTCACGCGAACGAAGAATTGTTACCTCTTAAAAAATTTAGGGTTATTTTACACTACAATCAGATTCATAAACATGAACATTCCTTAATTTTATGGAACATCTAAGGTTGTACTATGAAAATTTGAATGAAATAGGTTTTCTCGCACCTTCATAAGAGGTCTAGACGACCATCCAATATCATTTTCATATTTTTACAATTCAAACCATAAGCAACTAGACAAGCAATGAGTATATTAAGCACCAAAGTACGGAGAAAGAAAAAATAATCATTCAGTCTATATAACTAAAATACACCAAGAGAAACTAACCAAGAGCTGATCTAAACCTAATAATTCATAATGTAAACATCCACGATGTGAATATGGTCAAAGCATTACCGCCTAATTTTAAGATCTTTAGTTTTTTTGATCATTTTTTCCCTAATAATTAATTTTAAATACAGTTTAATAACCTATAAGTGCATGACATGTGAATGGAGAACTGAACTTTAGTTCTTGACATATCTTTTAACGTAACAAAGATGTGATAATTTTAGGGAACTCTTAGAATAAAAATACCTGACATAGCCTTTACAAAATTATACGTGATTCTAGTATTTAACGAATTCGCCCACAGCTGTTAGTTGAAGTTAACTGGCAGTTGATACTGAGCCTGTTCCTAATTAATCAAAAGCTCAAATTTCTTTCACAAAATCATCGGAAAAACATCCCCACCTTTTAGGGAAGAAAAAAAAACTTGTTTTATCATCACATCTTATTACCTTCTTTTTCTGGGTTTAAAAAAATTAGAATGATATGAAAAGTTTACATTTTAACAAAATCATCACATAAGATCCTTGAACAATAAGAAATTGCAGAATTATTTTTTAAAATTACGGCCTTGGAATCACGTGAGATGAAATCGGTTTATTTGTAAAAATTGTGACTCTTACAATGTGACATGCAAAGCGGTATATTAGGAAAATAGAAGCATATAGAGTAAGTGAGATATTTCTAGAATCTAGAACCTTAGGATCCACGTCAGACGGGAGAAGTATGTCTTGAAAACCATGGGTTTTCAAAACTAGAGGCTCATCGCCGTTGTTTGGAGAATTAACTATGGGCTTAGGTCTATATAAAAAGAACAACATAGACTCATTCTCTGCCATCCTAAGAAAATTTCTATCTGATATGATGGATGTGGCGTTTGAGATACACAAAGGGCAGGTCAAGGGGTTCAGAATTGATGGTAAGTTTCTCTTATTTTCATTTTGTCCAATTTATTTTACTTTGTCTGAATTTTATCCTCTAATTTATTTTTGGATCTAAGCTCCTTCTTAAATTTCTTTCACATTTTTTTTATATAATTGAAATGCCATGCCAATAGTGATGTTGGTGAAGTGAACAATTTAGGAATGTATGGTATGCCGTATGGGAAAGCAACTACGACGACCTCCCGGTTACTTCGGGCCATCGACTACGCTCTACTGAAATAGATTTTGCGGAAAACCAGCTATATCCGATCTTGGTTGGCCTTTCACCCCTAGCCACAAGTCATCCACCCTTAAATACGGTAACTACATATCTCATTATATTTCAGAATATATGATTATGTATTTTTATCTTTTTAAAGCAAAGTTTTTTTTTTTTTTTTACTTTGCCCAATTTCTTTTCTTGATTGTCAAGATGTACGTAGTGTTTGTTTGTTTTTTCATAATTAGATCAAAAATCTAATTTGATATTTGAATGGACTCGGGTCGATTCAATGTTGTATGATTTTTTATCTGACTCATGCATCAGTTTCATTTGATTAGTTGATTGAGATTGATTTTAATTCTATTCGAGTCAGATAAAAAGTAAGTATGAATTAAGAATTTATTAATCAGAAATAACTATTCTGAGCCTAACCATAATAAGTTTGACCTCGATGACTCAAGTTCAGATAAATCTGACTAAGACGAGATCAAATTCAGACAAAAAATAATGACGACATTGTTTGTATTAAAGGAATTGAAATCTTCAAATATTACAATAATCTATATAATAAAACAGAAGGGAAAACGGTGACTGGGACAAACATCATTTGTTAATAAAAGATATTGTCTAGAAACTCTTCCCAAAATTTAAAATATTGTTTTTCTTAGAAATAAAATAACCTATTTAAAGAAAAAAAAAATAACCACGTCCTTCTTAGAAATAAAATACTCCCTCCGTCTCAAAATGAATGACCTAATTTCTTTTTTGGGGTTGTCTCATTTTTGTGTCCCATTTCTTAAAATAAAGAAATAAAAAGTTTACTCTTTCCAATAATACCAATTACTATAATTTTAATGACAACTTTATTTTAAAAGTAGGTTAAACTTTTTCATTGTATGGTAAAAAAATAAATGAAGGTACAACTGGAAAAATCATCTTAATTTTTAAAGTCAAAACTCTAACTAATGATGTCCCCTTAAAAAGTTGGGTTTTCAAAATAGGTCATTCATGTTGGGACGGCAGGACTAACTAATTTAAGAAAAAATGAATCAAAAGAAATTGCAAGGGTTAAAAGAGAAATTGAAATTTCTCTCTCACTAAAATAACTAAATTAAGAAAAAAAACAAAAGAAAATTTTGTCACATTTGGTTGATACAACTATTCGTACCCGGCACGGGATATACCCTAGTATGTATACATGGCACATCTATTATATTAAAACAGATCAGTCGGTTATCCAGGGAATAAGTCTAGCCCGTCCATTTATTTTAGAGATTTAGTTGGGAACAAATCCGACGGATAATATAAAATCTTTTTTATGTAAATACATTAAAAAAAGAAGGGTATCTATGTAAATCAGTCAATTGGTTAGAATAACTACCCACATATTTCTCTCCCTATTTTTTTTTTTCTCCCACAGATTACATCTTAGAAACTACCAACTTTACAGTAAAAAAATCGTGGGAGAGATCTAAATAACTAACCCACTCTCCCATATCTTCCTAATTTCTCTCCTAACTATTTCACTTAAAATTGAAATTAAATCTCCCAATTTTTTTTTATTAAATCTTTTCTGTTAGTGATATTTCTTCCATAAATACAGTTTTCCCTCTCTCCTCTTTAAACACACGGTTATCTCTCCTCTATTGATTTTGGAATATGATTTACAAATTAAGAGAAGTTAATGTAATTTATGTTGTAATTTAAATTTATTTTTCTCTTCCTCAAAGGCGTTAGCCAAGAGGGTTCTTCCCCGTTCGTAGGACGGGGAGGAAACCTAGTAGCAAGAAAACTATCTCTCCACCATTTTCTATCTCAAACTCTTTTGCTCTCGAAGAAATTCAGAATTACCATGCCGAAGTCAAAATAGAAACCAGAAGGGATCACCCGTTCGAGGAAGAACACTTCCAAGCAAAAGAAGAAAAGGTGGGTGAAAAAGGTGAAAGAACTGACCATCTTTTGTACCTGCTTGCGCAATTTTTCTCGGTGAAAGTGACGATAGTTCTCTATATACGAAGTAACATGATGCCCTCGAGAAATTGGTTATGTCATCGGAGACAGATTTGTTGAGAGGACAAATAATCTAGTGGCTATCGAGGAACAGAAGGTTGACGAGGAGAAAGGTTGGCTTGAAAAGGTTCAAAGATCAGAATAAAATGAAAGAGTTCAATCTGTTGATGAAACAAATATGTTTCCAAAGGTATGGGGTTTACTAGATACCAATAGTATTGATGATTTGAATATCTAAAATGAATGACTGAGCAAAAAGACAGGAATATCCAAATGCCAATAGACTCCTCACACATAATAAAAATATATTGTTGGTCCATTTGCGACATGTTCATCGAGAGTAGTAAGGAGTACTATTTTTTGTTGAAAATAATGGTACTAAATCTTAAAGAAATGATAAGTTTCCCGAGGGCATGATGGCCTCTCCTCTGTGGCTATCAGGACAAGAGACAGAGTTGTATCTTCCCATGTGAAATTACAATTTTGCCTTGTATCTTATATGTGACGCTCAACTTGGGTGGTTAGTGTATCATCTACGAAATCACTCGTAGATGCTAGATTGTACCAATAAAAATGGAGTAAAATAAAATAAATTTACAGAAGTAAGGAACAAAGAAAAAATGGTACAAGAATAATCACCTTGAGAAAAAAACCCTTCTCGTTTGTAATCTGTTAAAATTTTTTGATCAACGATAGTTTAAGGAAAACGACTGGCAAGAAGTATGGTGAAAATTACCTAACAAAAATAAGTTGTTCTTATCAAACGTATAAAGAGAGAAAGAATGGGGGAAGAAGAAATTAGGTCAGTAAGATATGGGGAAAAAGATCATCTAGCCTAATTCATCAAACACTAACCAAACAAAAATATAAAGTTATGGCAGAAAGATAATCTGTTCCACTGTAATCCAAACGTGTGCGAGTTAGGGTTGGGTCTGCTTCACTTCTTCCAAGCAAAACTCTCTAAATGCCGTCGGAAAAAGTTTTTTTTTGCGGAAATTTTTCTTGCAAATTTGGCAAAAGATTTCGCACCCTAAGACGAAAAAAATCAGTTTATTATCTCGACGGTAAAACTGTTCCAATCAGTTGGTGGTATACTTCTTTCGACGGCTCGGGGTCCCGTTGGAATAACTTATTCCCTTTAAGAAGAAATAGACCCATTCTCGAGGCTGTTACCAACAATAAACTAGAGAAACCGTCTAGAATGTGGACAAATTTCTACCTCTCTTTCTAACCCCGTCGAAAAAATGAAGTATTACAGACAACTTACTATAGTCCGTTGAAAAAAGACTGTCACCAAAAGTCACGGTGTTCGTTATACCCATGTTTCTTTGAACACCTCCAACGTCATCAAAATTATCATAATTAATAACCATCTTATCTCGACTTTGACGATTCCTGATATCGTTAATATAGTTAGTTGTCGTAAAACTTTGATTTGTTGTATTGATAGGAGTATCAGAAGTGACCTTACATAACTACCTCATATAAGACAAGGGGCAAAGTTTGTCGTTCTACAGTTATGAAATTACGATTTTACCCTTGTCTCATATGAAGGAGTAATGAAGGCGGTCGATCATGTAGGGTCGCTCGTACATGTAACTTCTTCCTTCAGATATGCCTCTGTTTCTCCTCAGTCATACATTTTAGATGTTACATATCATTAGTACTATTTATATCTTGTAAACTTATAACATGGAAACATATATATTTGTTCCATCATCAGAATTAACTCTTTCGTATTTTTATCTCTTTGAAGCTTTTTTAGCTAATTATCTGTTTGCAACTTATGTTTATTGATACACTCTAGATTATCCATGTGCATGATCAATTTACCCGTCTTACGTAATGTGATGAACTTTTCGAGGACATCATGTAACTTCGACTGTGAGGAGTCATCATCTTCATCGTAAACAATTGCGCAAACATGTGCGATGCATAGGACACCCAGTTTTTTCACTTTTTTCATCAACCTTTTCTTCCTTTTCTTGAAAGTGTTTTTCCTAGTACTAGTTTTTTTTTGGATCCTT
>BEHA01001707.1:696148-707083 GCA_002897215.1 Eschscholzia californica subsp. californica
GGAGTTTTTCAGACTTTTTCTCCCGGTTCCGAGCATATTTTCCCAACATAGACCCGGGTTAGAGAAGAGCCCGAGCGGAGTTTTTCCTTATATTGGTTTTGGAAACAATTAAGGAAGAAACATAATGTGCTTCTAGTTTGAGTAAGTATTGTGAATACGAAACTTTAGAGCCCATTAGACATAGAGATGTCACATATCCACAAATAGCTATACGAGACATAGCAAAACCTAGAAACAGATCTAGGATACATACTTTGTTTATTATGATTATCATATTATTGTATGTATGGATGTATGTGACTGCGTAGAATAGTATACCTTTAGATAAGATTATCGTTTCTTGTTCTAAGCGCAAGAAGTTGTGCCCGAATAATACTTAGAGTATAAGGGTCTTAGAATCTATTGACGAACTGAATGATGAGATCATGGTTCAAGTGGGAGTAGTCAATAGAGGTTCTTGGATATGAATCCAAACGAACCATAGGCGAACAAGAAATAAACTTAAAAAATGAGATCTTTTAAGGGGTAATACTAAGATTTAATAAATCATTACGCAAACCCACATAAACTTTTACGTAATAAATCATGAATGGTTATGCAAGAGTTCACAGTAACGCAACTTGATAAATTACGTAATAAGTCCCAAAAAGAATTTTGAGTAAAGCCTTCCCAGATTAAGACACCTGTTGAGCCCTTGTTCATCGATGGTGGGTCATGCCAAAGCAGGGTGCCATCTTTTACCTCGGGACAATACAGGTAGATCTATGAAGAGGTCTACATGTCTAAATGGTTATTCTCAACGAGTCAGCAAAAGGGTTTTGTATTTCGAGGCTAAAGGACGATTTAATGTTTAAATCATTAACCAAGAGTCATAGGAGTATGATCAGTAAGGACTTACTCACCCAGGACGACGAATTAAGGGCAGTGCCAAAGTACGCTTAATTTCGAAGGAATGGGATCTTGGAATTATATTATTCTAAGGGGACGACAAAAGTAGAATAATATAGGAAAATTGAGAAAAATTGCCAGGATAACAAGTTTAATCACTTTCGCATTTCTTACATGTAGTTTAATTATGACAACAAAAGACTCAAGCAGCATACGCTGGCTTCTGGAAAAAGAAAAGTTGAATGCTGACACTGGGAATGCGACTAGAGAAAGGGAAATCCATTCGTTATCATGTTTTGGAGATGATTGATCACTTCAAAGACATGAAATGGATGGGGTCTCCCATGCCAGTCGACATGGCGGTTGACATCATCCTTAATTCATTGGATGAAAGGTTTCAGGATGTAGTAACGAACTTTGAAGATAAGTTTGGCCGAGTTTCCTTTGAAAGTCTGCTCGCAATTCTGGAAGTTGCTGAAAGTAGGTTAAGCACCCCTGAAACTCTAGAAGAAATTCTGAGTGTTCAGGAGACTGTGAATACGGGAAAGGAAGACGTTAGGAGAAGGAAGCCATCTGGCAGGAGAATGGGCAAGAAAGCACCAAAACCCAGAACTATCCTTCCTAACAAAAGATGTCTTGTGTGCGGTAGTACATCTCATATTCGATTAAGAGATTGCCCGCGGTTTTTGGAAGAATTAAACGACGGAACTGGGAGTTCCGGTCAAGGTAAAAATTATTAAAAGTTATTCAACTAAATACAAATTCCTCAAGGTATGTGACACCTAAAAGACTCTTATCATTATGAATGACAGGAGCAAGAGGGAGCTGAGTATTTATTGAAGAGGAGATGAACCTGTCAAAAGCTAAGAAGGCAAGAGTTGCTGGAAAAGCTCAAGAAGGATCATAGACTCGATAGGCAATACTTTAAAGCAGTTTTAGTATTCTTTTTCTTTTTAGAACATTGACTCTGTAATGAGATTATGGGAGTGAATAAAATATGAGATATTTTATGATGTTCTTAAAAGAGCCTATTTAACTTTTAAGTAATTATACCGAATGATCTGACTTAGTCATTCACTTCTTGTAAGAGTACAAGAGTTCAGTTAATCGTAGAAACTGATGTTACACATTAAAGTCTACGATTAATGTGATTAGAATGGACGTAAGACTTGATTTTGGAAAAGTTTTGGAAACAAATCCTAAATCGAGTAGTGGGTCTGGGTGACTAAAGAATATGATGAGATCATAAGTTCAATAGTCATCGATCTTCCGAAAACACAAAAGTCTAATACGTATCTGCCAACCCACTAAAAAACCTAGAAAAGCTATAGTGAATAATTGAGTCCATATGAATATGGATATTCTTTTAGAAGGAGTTCTAAAACTTGTCAATTATTCTAATGTCTAAAGCGTGTTAGACATGAGTTCTTCGAATAGAAGAACGGGGTTTTCTCACAAATCATCGAAACACAATAAGATTGTTGCTCTCGATGGTGTCTTCATTAGAAGAAGGGTCCTTCAAAGAAGACAAGTGGGAGGAAAAATCGAATAGGATTCGATAAAGAGCAACAAAAGGAAGTAAGGAGTTACTTGCCTTAAAACGAAAGGGAGTAAGAGTTACTCGCCTTACGAGACGAGGGATATCGCCTTGAATGGTTCGAGGGACAATCGCCTAGAAACTTCTTAAGGAGTTAAGAAGGTTGCTCAAAAACTCCAATGAGTCTTGAGAAGATTCATTAAGAACTATAGCAGAAACCACTCTGAAATTGGACCGGAAATCCAAAGAGATAAGAGTAAGAATGGTTAAATCTTGTGAGACAAGAAGGTAAGTGGGAGTGAAACAAGCGAGTTTCATGTCCTGTATGTAGGAGACATACACGAGAGGACAAAAGACGAGGGTGAATTAACCATGGGCATCATAGTCTAAGGAGATAGACCAAAGGATGATAAAGACTCGTTCAAAAGGAGTTTTGAAGAGGTATGAATAAGAATATCTCTTGGAGAGAAATTCTACCCAGCTCCCATGATAAACATGGGAGAGACACTTATGTTTGAAAACATAAGAACGATCATGAGATGATTGTTGTTTGCCCGAACATCTGAGAAGTACTTGGAGTACGAAAAGATGTCGTCACCCATACAAGTCAGAAGATTGAAGAAAGTCATAAAAGTAATCTTCCGAAGATAAAGATAGGAATCTTTTAGGAAGGGCTAACAGGTGGAAAAGAGTTTTTCATGCTGGGAGTCGTTACTAACTCTACTAGATAAGAAAGTAAAATTAGAACTTGGGAAGTAATAATTTCAGTGGGAGAAACTGATATTATCATAGAAGCTTACGAAGGGTTCGAAAGCAAGATAATAACAAAGCGAAGTGAAAAGGAAACTAAACTGTCACCTTAGAACGATTATGAGATGCTCGAATCTAAAGAATTAGGATCAAGGAAGGAGAATCCTAAGATGACTTGTAAAATTGAGAACGTGAAGGAGTTCACACGGGTGCTCAAATTTTACAGACTCTTGTTATCCGAAATAAACTGGGTTTATTTCGTCATCTAAATTGTGGTTAGAATTTAGACGACAGTCCAAAACGATGGAGTGTTCCAGGTAGGTTTATTAGATACGTGATCTAATAAAAGAAACCATACTAAGTGAACATGGAAGCACACCATCTTACTATCCCTAGTCCAGGTCATTAATTGGACAATAATGACTTAAGAAGACTATCATTAGTGATTGACAAGATAACGCTGTTTCTTGGGCTATGGGAATAGGAGTATTCAAAGGTCAACTTCATGGGTGTATAGTTGATACACTGGAAACCCGCCCAATGAGAGTACTTCAAGAGTTGAAGTTATAAGATGTCATAACTCTCATTTAAGCAAATTGGAGAGATTCCTCAGAACATGAGTACTCACTCAGTTTATGGAAGGAATGTCGAACTTTGGTACCGTCAAACGCCATCCGTAAAAAGTGGTTATAAAAGCGGAATACTGTGGGAGACAGGATAGACATGAAACTGAGTGGGAGTACAAGAATGGATTATGTTTTCCTGAGTAAAATCAGGATAAAGTATCTCCGGTCCACTTGATGAGAAACAACTGAAAAATGCATGGCCGTGCTCAAACGGATTAAGAGTTAATCGTTTGGATTGGAAGTTGTTCTCGGGATCAAAAGAGTCTGATGAATATGACATATCAGATGAGATACGAAAAAACATAGGAATCGAGCATTGCACTTGTTCTAAGTACAAGTGGGAGACTGAAGGATATAATGCCTAAGTCTGAAGGAATGGTATCCTTCCGAAGGAGTGTCCTTCGACCAAGGATGCAATGCGTACAATTTGGCGAATAGGATCTTAATGACCTTAGTCGGAAGATCATTAGTCCGGTCCAATTAGGGGTCGTAATGCTTAGCTAGAAGCCAACTACGATCGTCGAATCAAGGAGTTGATTCGCGGCTAACATAGACCGGATCCTACAAGGGTTACATCAGAGTAATGATTTGAACGGAGATAATTGACTAGAAGGAGAATGGCAAATAAGTGGATTGGATCCGTTATTGGTAAGTCCAGATTGATTCGGAGAAGTCCGAAGAGATAAACATGTCCGGGCCCAAAAGGGAGGCCCGAAAAGGCTTTAGGAAGGTCGGCCATGTGATGGCCGACCTAGGCAATAGGGCCGGCCATGTGATGGCCGGCTAGGCCCTAAGTGGGCCGGCCAAGGAAGCCCATAAAGGGCTATATTGGCCGACCACTTTATGTGACCCAAATGAGGGTATTTTGGGTGTTGCCTTATAATTAGGTTTTAGGAATCCTAGTTTGAGTCTAATACCTCTTTTAGGGATTTCTATATATACCTAATTATACAACCTAAAGAAAGGGACAACTTAGATATTGAATTCTCAAGAGTCTGAGTGTTAACTGAAAGAGTTTCAGAATATACATCTCAGAGAGAGAGAGAGAGAGAGAAAAGGAGTTTTCTCAAGTATCTAGTCAAGAAGAAGGAGTTCTTCATCTCAACCTTCAAGAAGGTCCTAGCTGACTGAAAGGAGGGAGTTCAAGTCATTACTCGGTGTCTCAAGTAGAGGAGCTACACTTAGAGCTCTTATCTTCCGAATACTGATCGGAATTTAGTTCGTGGGAAAGCGATTAAGAGGTAATCATCTTTCCAATCTAGTTCATTGGTATGTTCATGTATAGATCCTGGAACCTAGTGTTAAACATAGAGATGTTTGAGATTCCGCTACCAACACTAGACAATTAGGTGTATGAGATACCCTAGAGCATTCCCCAACAGTATCACCGTCCTTATACGACCACCCTCTTACTACATCACTCATCTTTTCTCTCTTTTTGTGTGCAATTTCTTTTCGACACGTAGCCGGTCCCCGAGGCATCCGACCTGATCCGACAAGACTTTCGACTGTCACCCGTTGACTGTTGGACTTTCGACTGTCAACCCGTTGACTGTTGGACTTTCCGACTCGTAGATATTTTACCGTCTACATTAACCAAACTAGGAATCGCCTTTATCAAGATTGTCTTTAACAACTTTGGGCATTGCCTATAAAATCACCCTTGGGGTTTTATATGGGTAAGTAAGTAATTTTTCATGGCAGTTTCACCTACTACTCCTACTAGTTACCTTATTTCTATTTTAAAAAAATGTAACTTGATGGTGGTGTTGTGGTAGTCTGCTTCTGGTATTTGGTTGTGGTGGTGGTGGTTTCACTCTAGCATGTGGTGGTGGTGTTATGGTCAAGTGGTGGTGTTCGTGGTGGTTGTGGTCACTAGAGGTATGGTTTGGCGGTGGTGAAATGTTTTGATATAGAGAAGAATTTTTTTGAATCATATGGGCATAATGGTCACTTGAAGCATTTCAGAAATTAGGGTTATATTTCGGACTTGTTTTGAAGTCTGAAATATTATGGCTCTATTTCAGCCTATTCAGGCCAGATCCAAATTCAGCTAGACTTTCAGATTGCTTTAAATTAAATAACAAATATCTAAAATCTAAGGTGCAGATTTTATTTAGATCTGAAAATATAAAAAAACAAACACAACTTTAATAAAGATATCCGCTACTTGGTCCGGAAACTAGCGAAGAACAAAATTCTTGGCTAGTGCAATAGCCAATTCGGTATCAATAACCACTTTGGTTTGACCAACATAAGGGCAACGAAGATGTTTCAACATTTAAAATCTAAATGGCTTGAAAAATTATAGAGCTAGCGGTCACATATTTTGCATCACAAGTACATAGGGTAACGACAAGTTATTTCTTGGAAGACCAAGTAAAATGCCTTATCACCCCTAAAAATTACAAATCACGTTGTGCTCTTTCTTTCATTTAAGCCTCTACCCAATTAAACCATCGGGGTAATCAATAAGTTTAAAATTATTTGAATAAGAGAAAAATGAGTCATGATTGATCATACCTTTGATATATCGAAGACTTTCTTTGCAACATTAAGATGAGATTGGTCCGGTGTTTTCATGTACCTAATAACTAGCCCAACTCCATAGAGAGTATCCAACCTTATACATGTAAGATACCGTTGGCTTCCAATCAAACTCTTGAAATATGTAAAATCCACATTGCTTCTTCTTCTGCATTTACTTAATTCCACTCAACTTTAAGAGGAGTGCTTACCGGATAACATGGCTCCGTTTTAAATTTTTTAAGAACTTCATTAACATATCCACTTTCAGAAATAAATATGTCATCTTCCATTTGCTTCACTTGAATGCCAAGAAAATGCATCATCAACCCAACGTCGGTCATAAATTCCTTAATAATTCGTCATCAACCCGCTTTATTTATTATATTCAAGAGGTTACATAAAATAGAAACATATCAAATAGATAAACACTAAAGAAATGATCACTACAATACTACTGAGTTTCTGTAACGGTTGTAAGCCGTTATAAATAAGGAAAAACTGTCACAAGAGTTTTTGACGACCGTAAGCCTTCACATAGGAAAAACTGTCACAATAAGCCTCGTCGCTGATATGCTTTGTGGCGGCTTCGTTTGTTATAAAAAGTCATTTATGACGACTTTAGGCCGTTTTAAATAAGAGTCGTTAAAATTAAGTTTTTGTGATGACCATTTTGATTGCCAGCTGTCACAAAATATTGTCTTCAACAAAAAACCACTTTTCTCCATATGTCGGTTTAGGGGTGGGATTTTCACCCGACTCCCCGCTACCCATTACGGGCGCCCTTGTCTGAAATGACCCGTGGACGCCCATGACCGAAACAGGCACATCCAACCCGACCCGGCGAAATATAGTGGGCGGGCTCGGGTGAAAAGGCATACACGTGCTCCCGCCCATACCCGAGCCCGTTTAGTATGCCTGAAGAGCGCCCATAAAAATTACATTAAATATTTGAATGATTGAGTTCAAATAAGCCCATTTTCTAGGTCATTGACTTACTAAACTTAACAATCCAATAAGCTTTTTGGACCGAGGAAACCAAGCTTCCGGTAGTTGCTTTATAACACAATGAAATTATCATGAACTTCCAATGTGGGACTATGTACTAACACCCAAAAAACTGCATTTCCTTTAGTTGCATAGTCCCACGCTGGTCACTTACAAGTGAAAAATCTATTCCAATGTCTATAAATTAGGGGGTGGTAGTAGTTCAGGACATTGGGTGACACTCAGAGACAAAATGTTTCGTAGACATTTCAAGACATTTGGGACATTTATCCATAGACAAAATGTCTTCATGGATATTTCAAGACATTTGGTTCATGGATAAAATGTTCTGGGGACATTTCAAGAAATTGGATCCACAGTTCCTGTTGATCCTCTTTCCTCAGCTACAACTCCTCGACCTGCACCTCGGCCTGTCCCCTGCCTGCACCTCGGCTTGTCCCCCTGCCTGCACCTCGACTTCGGATGCGAGCACTACAACGTCCTTTACCATTTGCCCCCTCTCCATTCATGAATCTAACGAAGAGAAGGACAAAAAGAGAAACTAAATAAATGTCACGCACGAAACCCAAGTAAAGACTAAAGTGCGACTACTGCTTCTTATTGTCTAAAACCCTAAACACAACCCCTAGGATTTATGAACCTAGAGCTCTGATACCGCTTTGTAACGCCCCAAGTCCAAATTTCCACGTCGGCCGCCATGAAAATCTAATCTTGAAACACTTCTCCGTAGAACAGTAAACATATTCGATATACTCATCAAAAGAGACAAATATCATCACGTATGAAGCTCATAAGAAACAATAGATCATCTAAACGAAGCTTTATTGAGTTCACAAAATTAGAATGACGTCTCTAAACCATCGACACGTGGGTCGAAAATAAACGAACAAAAGAAATTACTAGTTAGGAGATGCAACTCCAAATAACTACCTAAGAAAAGAAATGAAATCGCTACGAAAGCTCCTCCAAGGCTAACTACGACTCAAGCAGGTGACACTTCTTGATTTCCTTTGACCTTAAAAATATAGACTGGGTCAGAACCCAACAAGTAGACTTCGAAATCCCTAGAACGTTAATAGACAATCTCAAGATCTATTAAGTCAACTAGATTTCTCCATGTATATAAAAAATGGTGACAACTAGATGCATATGCAAATAACACTTAACAAACAAACACAAGTGTTATGGTAAGTTGGTGTCTATCCAAGGAAATAGGCTCCTTCACCCGAACCTTCCCATAACCCACGTTGCATGAGAGTGGGGTCCATAAGGCTATCCTTGTGTTAGCGTAGAGATGGCCGAACCAACCACCAATCTCATCAACTTCCCACCAACTCATCATAATACAACATCACAAACGCAAATCAATAATCTTAACGTACACAATACTTTCATGTTCAACAATAACATATAATGAGTTTATCAAATATAACAAGAATCGGCAAATAATTCATCCATATTGTAACCACAATATCAATGCATAATCTTCATGTTATTGCTGAATTTTAATCACTAAATTATATTTATTTATACCCTAATCATCTTAACTAGCAAGATGGAGTCTAGTTATGAAAGTCGTACCCATTAAACATAATAATAAGGTGGTTTATGTCACTATTATAAATGTGTATAGTTCCTGAAAAATAGTTATATACCATGTAAATACAAGTCTAGGTGTATATAGTGCATAACAACTACCATTAAAGTTTGGGTGTTTCACATCTTAACTATTAAGGCAAATTTCTACCCTACATAGACATCAAATTGTGGTTCAAATTGATCGCACTTCCTGATTTTATAAGATATCTAATTGAATTTGACCTATCGGATATTTATGTTATAAACCCTAACTCTAATTTTATTCGTGTATAGTTTAGGGTTTCATGAATACTATCTAATCACTTGATTTCCTATGAAAGAGGCTATTAAAATCACGGGAAAGAAGAAACTTACTTGATTTGTAGCACAAACAAAGAGAAACTCAACCACCAAAGATGTCTATTTGATGCTCCTTCTTCTTCTTCTTCTTCTTCTTCTTCACTTTCTCTCTATATTCCCTTCTTCTCCTTCACTTTCCCTCTCTAGGTTTGCCTCTTTGTTGCTGAAAAATAATAAGGGGATGAAGAAAGTGAAGACATTTAGGTTATAAGCACTTATCACTGTTTCCTTTTTCTAAGGTTTTCTATTATGACGAAATTTTAAAGACACCCCCTTATATTTTTTTTTGGTGAGCGGAGGCCAATGCCTTGATTTATTAGCTACTTGAGCAAATATTATCATTGGCTAAATCTGTTACCAATTGACTTACAACAAAACTGGGAATTTCAATTATCTCCACAGCTTGTTCTAAATGCAACATAAAATAATGTTTTGCTACCAAATGTGCTACCTTATTAGCTTCTCGAGGACAAAATGTAACTCCTCCGGCACGTAACTTACTCAATTCTCCCTGTAATATCATCATCAATACTCTAATTCGTCAAGGAGATTCATCTAGTTGCTTGGAGCAAGCACTTATCACATTTAAGGCATCCCCTTCAATGACACAATCATACTCCGGGAGCCTTAAAGCCAACTCTATAGCCAGTAAAGCAACTCTAGTTTCAGCCTCAATCGCTGAGGTTGCTACCCATTCCTGCACCATAGCCATAACAAAACCTCCCTCACTGTTTCGGCAAACTGCTGCCCCGACAGCTCTTCCATTTTCGAAGGCTGCTGATAGACCTAAAATGGGTCTATTCCCGCAAGTGCACGGGATCAAGTTATAGTAAAGTTTGTAAATCGGGAAATCGTTCCAAGAGACAAGTAATTTTATCTAAATCTTAAATTAAAACCCCTTTCATTAATTTTGGTTGGTTTTTGAAAACTATTTTAAAAGAAAACAATAAAAGACTAAAAGAAATGAAATCAAGATGAGAAAGAAATCTAGGGTTCTTGATTCCACCACATAAATGGAATATCTAAAACATGCATTCAATCAACAAATTCCTTTTTCAACTCAAAATCTAACATAATAAACTATTTAGATTTCGGAAGATATTCTTTAATAACACATTTCAAAATCATTCATATTCAAATTAATTATCACATATAAGTTGTATTCCTTAATAATCATTCATCATCTAATAAGCATATTCCATCTAATAACTTGACAAAAGCATGAAATATCTCACTATGAAGCATGAACAAAGACAAGATTATAAGATCTATATGAAATAACAATTAATAGACATTGAAGCTCAATACAAGGATTCATTAATCAATAGCATATTCAAAATAAGTCCAAGTATGGGTTTCCTCTAAAATTCTAGATACAAGATTAGCTACTCATGAAATCTAAAGTAATATTCATTGAAATTCTAAAGTAAATGGAATTACAAAAGATAATGAAAAGAAATCACCAAATGAGATTTAGATCCATAGCTCCTTGTGCCTCCATGTTGATGTCCAATATTAGCTCCAAATATTCTAAGAATATTACCCAAAACTCCAAATAATAGCTTTTTAGAAGATGAAAGAAGAGAAATTTAGAAGAGAGATAGAAGAAGAAGAGATTTATGAAGAAATTAGAAGTTTGGATGAAGAAATTAGAAGGTTAGA
>BEHA01001707.1:718490-731558 GCA_002897215.1 Eschscholzia californica subsp. californica
CAAATTTTCCTCTTCCTTCTCATATCCTTGAAGATGATACTAATGAACAAATTTCAAATCTAAATTTTCAAGTAGGGGATCGATTTTGATCGAACTCTATTAACTTTCCTTCAAGCCACACTTTTAGCCTTTGTCTTATCTCAAATCTCAATTTTCACCACCTCTCGTGATCTCTACAACTACCTCAAATCATCTTTTTTGGCACACATCACTGTCCGGACTCACCAACTCACATATCAACTTCAGACCATTAAAGAAAAAATCTGTCCATAACTGATTACTTGGCAAAAATAAAATCAATTTTTGATTTCTTAGAAAATTCAACCATTCCAGTCTCTGATGTTGTCTTTATACAGAACACACTTCGTGGTTTAGGTCCAACCTACAATCAATTTGTAACTGCAATAAAAACAAGAGAGACATTACCTACCTTCACTCAACTATTTCCTCTTATTCTTAATCAAGAAATGCGACTAAAGCATCTAATGAACCATTCTCTGCCCTTGTTGTTCAAACCAATCAACCATCTCAAAACAATTTCAATTCTCAACAGCAACATGCTACCAATGACCAAAACAACTTCTGCCCCAATAAATAAAATTATAACCTAGCTACCCTTAGATTAAGTTAGCTAGTTTTATAATGACCAAATTCCTTCCGCTAAGTTATGCCAGAATTAACTCTTACCTGACTTATGTGAGAAAAAATTATATGTACCGACTTGGGATCCGAAAAGGTTGACTTATATCATCTCTCTCAATATCATTTACACTATCTCGATTCATGATATTATCATTTGTGGTACCGTCTTCCGCACTTTCATCGTTTGTCTCTATTGTGTCTAATAAAGCTACCGAGAGCACCGACTTGGGATAAACTAGTTCTTTTTTTTTTTTTTCTCTTTTCAGACCTGCATACGTGCTTTCAAACTTTATTAAGAGACATAACTAAATCTCCAACTATCTCTAAAAATCAAAAAAAAAAAATTTAATCACATGATAATTGCAAGAATAATAAAAAAATCTCATAATACTAATGATTTAAAAATCTAAGAAGCTAAATCTTAGAGATACCACAAAACCCGGCTATTAGAGAAATTTAATAATACATTAACACTAATGATGAAAAAATCTATAATGGTTAGTTATTTAGTTACAGAGAGAGAGTAAAGATTACCTTCATTGCTTGATGATTTCGTCCAAAACTCTATATTGCTTGGTGGGATGGTGGTTGCCTGGTTGAAATCGGGAATATGAACTATGAAGTGGTGACTCGTGATGGGGTGGAGTTTGGAATCTTATGGTTGACCGTTGTTGTATTGGACGATGGTGGGTTGTGGTTACAGAGTTAGAAAAAAATGTAAGGAGAAGAATTTTTTTTTGAAATGAGGGCACTCTGGGGACTAGGGTTTAAGTTTTCAAAAAATGGGATGGAATGGTGTTTTAAAATGTGCCTAATTTGTTGTCTTAATTTTTGTTATAAGATGCGGCCCTTATTATGTGATGGCCCAAAACGAGGCTTTGTCTGTTTTGGGCCCAGGGCATACCCTGAGTCCCATGGGTACCTAACATGAAAGGTTTTAAACCGAATTGGAGAGAAATTGATATGGAGGTTCTGAAAGTGTTATTGGTAAAACACCTTATAGATATATACATGGAAGGTGGAAAAAGAGGGTTATATATGATTTATTTGATGAAGTGTCAGCAAAAGTAATTATTGAAATACCGTTATCCAGAAGTAATAACATCGATAGGTAGGTTACGTGTGCATACTTTTAAAGGAGAGTGTACTACAAAATCATTATGGGTTATTTACCAAATAACCCCCAACTTTGTGAACGGTTTCCTGCCTAGCCCCCAACTTTGTCAAAAATACCTAAATGGCCCCTTTCTTGAGTTGTCGTTATAACACCGTTAACTAGTCATCACCTTCTCTCCTCCATTTCAGCACCTCTCTTTGCTACCTCACCTTCTCGCCACCTCATCGTCTTCATCGGCGAAGGTCGTCGGCTGACTAATTTTTCGACCAACGACCTTCAAATATTAAAAAAAAAAAATTCTTTCTTCCTCTCTCTCTCTCTCTAAAAAAATAATATTATTTTTCTCTTTCCTCTCTCTCTCTCTCTCTCTCTTAGTACTCCGGCGAAAGTGTTTCCCCTTCGCCGGAGAAACCATACCGGAATCTGATTTCACCAACAAGAATTCAGTCTGATTAGTTGAAACCAGACCGTCTGGTTGGTGAAACCAGATTCCGGTCAGGTTTCAAACCAAACCTTGAAGGTCAGATTTCAAACCAAACCTCGAAGGTCTGGTTTCTCCGACGAGGGGAAAACCCTTTCGTCGGTGTATTTAGAGAGAGAGAGGGGAGAGAAAAAAAAATTTGTTTTTTTAAGAGAGGAAGAGAAAAAAATAATTTTTTTTTAAATGTTTGAAGGTCGCCAACTGGGAAATTGGTCGACCTTCACCGGTGAAGACGATGAGGTGGTGAGAAGGTAAGGTGGCAGAGAGAAGTGATGAAATGAAAGGTGATGACTAGTTAACGGTTTTATAAGGGTAACTCAAAAAGGGAGTCATCTGGATATTTTTGACAAAGTAGAGGGCTAGGCAGGAAACCGGTCACAAAGTTGGGGGCTATTTGGAAAATAACCGTCATTATATATCTCACTTATAAAAGACAAACCATCTTCTTCACATAAAGTGGAACTCTTTAATGGTTTAAGTTGGAATGTTGTTGGGAAGAAATTTAGATAAGCTCCGAGAGTTCAACTTATTTTTTATGGAGGGTGCTAAATGAGGATCTCCCTCAGTAGTTTTCTTGTTTGGGTCATAAGCCAAAAAATTCTTGTCATTTTTAGTGTTTTGGAGAATTTTTTATTTTTAGTTGCCGGCATATTTATATATCTTTTCTATTCTCTTTTTTTTTTTTTGTTAAAGCCTTGACGATCCAACACGACCCAACTCAGTTTACTACCTCTTTTAATTTCTCTATATACCATGTCTTTTTACTTTATTACTATTTGCACTTTTTTATTTTAGGGAAATGTTACAGTTACAAAAGATTTTGACAAAAGAAAATTTCCAGGTGATGTGGCGGTTGTGGTTTGAAACTGTGACCAAATCTAGGTTGTCGAGGTGAATATCACGACTGCCACATCAATTGGGAACTTTCTTTTGTCAAAATGCTTTGTAATTCTAGCAGCTCTCTTAATTTTATACATCTATTTGATTATTTTTCTCCGACTTTCAAACTTTAATCAATAATGTATTTCACGTAAAATAGATAATAAGTTTGAACATGATTACCATCCATCCATTTTACGGCGGTCTTAATGGCACAATACTACATACCATATGGTGCCCAATTATTCTTATGGTAGGTTTTGGAGAGTTAGTAGTGTTTATTTTTAGGAGGGAGAAACAATTTCTTTGAAAATAAACAATATATTTTCAAAACGAATTAGCAAATGACGTCACAACATCTTGATGATTGAGATATTTCAGCATTATTAGCACATAGATCCTTTATGGAACCTACCGATCTCTCTAAGAAAAAGTTAGTGTTGTTGTTTAAAACGCATATCTGGGTACAATACTCGTTTAGATGAGTTTCAAAACGAATTAAATATACATTGTTTTATGATAATTTACAAAAAAAATATTCTTGAAAGATCATGTTAATTGAATATTGTTGTCAGTTTGCCGTTGAAGTACTTAATGATTCATATATTCTTCATATATTGATACACATTTTAAAAAGTGAGATCAAGTACACATGAGTAGTGAAATTGGGATTATTATGAAACACAAAAGCAACGACCCATATTAATTACGAACAATGTCTATTATACAAAATTGGATTTGGTACTTCACCTTAATTACATATGATTTTGTTATTTGTTTTATATTTGTTGTTTTTTTTCTTATAACTGCAGATGAAGTTATAATGTGGATACAAGGGTTGGGTGTATATAACTTTACTATCGAGAGATCAAAATTCTTAAATGATTTGAGTGATACAGATGATGTGTTTTTTTTTTTCCAATTTCAAATATGATATCTAACTCATGCATTTCATTCTGACTAAAATTTATCTAACTTGTGTATTTGCCTTTGGATGAATGTTGGACTCTTAGTCTCCACTATGAACCCATTATCGGTTAAACAACTAGAAATGACTATTTTACCCCTGGGAAAAATTTCGGATTGAGACTCTAAAAATACAACACTGTCTTAAAGGATATTATTATTTTTTCCATAAATATTGTTTTACATGATTTGAATCATCCGAAATACGCGTATTCAAAAGGCGAAACAATTAAACTCAATTAGTCTAATAATATTATTCGTGCCGCACACACCTGTTATAACTAGTTAGTATAAAATAACAAATGCAAACTAATCTTTTGTCCTTCCAAAGTTATTTTATATTGATTTCAGTATCCTGAAGAACTCTCAAGAAAGCACTCTCACACAAACGTTTGCAAAATCAAACTACAAAGGGCTTACTGCTTATATGAACAAGTCACAGTACATTTGCCTTTGTTATCTGCCTTATTTGAATAGTAAACTCAACTACCCACAGAATGCAAAATCAATATCTTTTTGTCTTTGTTAGGTTTTGGTTAGGTATGGGTGTCAATGTGTTAGTGACATCCAAGATATATGAAGGTACTGTGCTTATAATCTGGGTCTAAGAAAAAACATGTTTCATAGAATCGTTCTCATTAATATCATTTATCAAACTCGCAGTGTTTGGAATAGGATCCTCGTGGGGGCATGTTGGTGTGTACAGACTGTACCTGTCGATATTCAAGTCTTTAAGGGTATCATACTGGCTGTATCCACTATAGCATTCATTTGTTTGTTTTTTCTTTAAAAGATCACACGTTTGAAGTTGTTTAAATAGTCCATCTGAAATCAATGAATGGTAGTACCCCGATTCCAACACCCCCTTGTATCCTGTTTCTTCGTCCGAAGACGGGTTCTCAAATCTGAAACATATTAATATTAGAATTAAAGTTTGTATGGAAACAATTCAATCAAAGTGAAAAAAGAAAAAAATTGGTAATAGAAAGAAATTACTTACAATAAGACCTTTCAGTTTTATATATCCATTGACACCTGATCTTTTGTTCTTACTCATGATCACCTCACCCAACTGTGGAACGTAATGTCCTAAGCATAAAAATTAAGAAGAATTCGTGAATAATTCATATTAATAATATAAACATAATTTAACTATATAGTTTTATTTCTCCGGCAAAATAGAAATCATGTGATTTGTATTGAGGATATCTCATAAACCAGTTCACAAGAAATGCATACGAATCGTTTGCTAACAAATAGCAACACAAAAATAAATTAGCAAGTATATAATAATAAAATGATGTACTATTATGTTTTTCTTGTTTCATTTTGATTATTAAGAATTCTATCAAAAAAGTTAAAACCAAATTCACTACTCCAAAAAAGACAAGAGTTTGTCTATCAAATTTCACCTTTGTTCCAAGCGTAATTCTTTAAGGGGAGCTGACGAGAGTCTCTTGAGATGCGAAAAGGACCAAGTTCCTGGAGAGCCTCAATTCCAACCAAAGAGCAACCCGGACCTGCATTCATACAAAACAATTTGTGAAATTGGCTATCAACCCGCCATATTGAAGAAGAAGACATTAAGTGTCAAAAGATTGAAGATGAAAGAACTAATGTTAAGCAACTTGAGGTAGTTGGTAGTGGTTCTCGTGGAAGAAGTCTGAAGCGATCAAGCAATGTTAGAGGTCCTCTGGATACTGTCTTTAGTCCTGATTATAAAAAGAAGAAGCAAACTACAATGGATCAGAACAATCCGGTTAAAATAGGATTAAAGCACCGTGCTTGGAAATATTATGCTCGTTGGACAATCGAGAAGGGATTACCTTTCAATGCTTGTGAAGGTGAATTTTCCAAAGGAAGAGCGTTGCCAGCACCATATCCCTACCATGTCAGAACAACCTTATTTAAGGAGATTTTGAAGGAAACAGATGACTTCGTCGAATCCTTTCGACCAAATTGAAAGGCTTATGAATGTTCTATAATGTCTGATTTTGGAACTGATGGAAAAGGAAGACGTTTGATTAACTTCTTAGTTAACTGTGTGGAAGGAACAATTTTTCAAAAGTCTATCGATGCATCTGCATACATTAAAGAAGCAAATCTCATTGTAGGCATGATTAATGAAGTCATTGAAGATTTAGGCGAGGAGAATGTTGTTCAGATATATCTGTTAATTTTCACTTATTTTTGCATTCTCCTTACATTAATTAATAAACTAGACACTTTATTGTTATGTAGTTTATTAACAACAACGGTTCAAATTTTAAGGTTGCAGGCAAGATCTTAATGTAACGACATCCTAATATATTTTGGACTCCTTGTGTCGTACATTGTGTGAACTTAATGTTGCAAGATATTTGTGATAAATTTTCGAAGATCAAGAGTGCTTTGGGTGAGTCTAAAGTCGTTACAACGTACGTCTATAACCATGGTAGAGTTTAAACTTGATAAGGAAGTTGACTGGTGGGAAAGAATTGCACCGATCTTGTGTGACTAGATTTGCTACTACTTTCTACATAATTAAGAGTATTCATAAAAACATGGGTCATTTCCAAATGTTGTTTGTGTCAGATCAATAGACACAATCCGATTTTGCTAAAAAAGGCTGACGGTATGAGATGTGCAAGGATAGTGGCTACAAATAGCTTTTGGGATAATGTGCAGTTCGCACGTCAAGTGTTGGCACCACTAGTTGATGTGGTAAGGTTGGTGGGCACTGAAGAGAAACCAAGTATGGGATACATATTTGAAGCAATGGTTATTGCAAAGGACCAAACTAAGAAGAATCTTCGTAGTGACCACATGACACGAGCCAAAGTTTAGGAAATTATTGATATCCGATGGACAAATCAATTTCATCATCTTTTACAAGCATCTAGTTATTATTTGAATCTCTCAATTTACTATAGAAAGGGTTGGGAAGTTGTTGAGACTGATGCAGTTACGAATCAAAATTTTCTCGCTATGAGTAAATTGGTGTCTGATGAGAATGCTTTGGATGAAATGAATAGTGAGACGTTTCACTATAGGAGTGCAACTGGATCATTGGGACATGAGTTTGTGAAGAAAGAAATCCACAAATATTTACCGCATAAGTTTTTTCTAAATGTTACATCTGATTTACTTTTGTGGCAATCTTATGGTCGTTTTATTTGCAAAAAGGGTTTTAAGTCAGACATGTAGTGCTTCACCATGTGAGCGCAATTGGAGTGCATTTGATCATGTAAGTTATACTTTAAGGTACATTCAAAGAAGAGGAATTGCTTCTTTAATACTTGTGTCTTTTATTTTTTTAAGGTACATTCAATGAAGAGGAATTGTTTGATTCAAACTAAACTGAATGATGTCGTCTACATACAATACAATATGAAGTTGCAGATTCAAAATATAGATAGAAACAATGTCTGTGGACCAACAAGAGATGATTCAATTGATCCAATTATTTTGAGGGAGGTAGAAGAAAGTGATGAATGGATTATTCCAACTAATGAAGAACTACAAGATTTCGTCAATAGGGGTGATGATCTTAGATGGGAAGATGTTCGGGAGGCGTAAGGAGTTACTAGTATTGAGCGGCGAAGAACGAGAAGTCAAATGACTTCTAGTTCTTCGATTACTCCTACATCACGACCTCCGATTGAACTTGTTGACGAGGATACCGATGTTGACATTGAAGTGGATGGGTCACAATTTGCAACTTTAGATTGAGTTGTTTTTCTTCATTTTCATTCGACATTATGATGAATTCTGACTATGGATTGTAAAGTTCAACAAAAAAAAGACTATGGATTGTATGACTATGAACTACTTTTGCTAGAGTATTTGAAATTTGAGTTCTAACTATCATAATAGTATTTTTAAATTACACATGTAGAAGTCTCCTTATATGTATATATAATATAATAATATATGTAATTAAATATATAGATATGTAATATATATTAAGTTTAACCGATTAAATCTGACTGGTCCCGTGGTCATACCGCCTGGTAGCTAGGCCTAGGTCGGCCGACTAGTCCCGATTTCTAACTTTTCGAGCATAGCATCTGTCTAAAAACATTTGGTTTTACTTTAACATCATCGCTACTAATTTTATGTCACTCATAGACTGGATTGTTACTTGGAGAGAACACGAAGACTCTCACTGCACTAGGATATAATAATATACACTTATCTACCATCATTTGGTTTATTTGGAAATCCAGATGCAACAGATGCTTCCAATATTCAATCACAACCCCAACTCAGGTTATAAACACAGATTCTTCGCCTTCCCTGGTTATATTAGTAGATGTCACATTACTAAGACCATTTTGATCGACAATAAATGGTACCCCCTGCAGACTAGCATCTGAAAATTAATACGGACGCATCATTAATCAAGATTATCATGAATATCGACATACGTTTCATTTGTCATATGATCACTTGACACATTTTATTGTAGCAAAAACTTCTTCATTCAGAGCTCAAACCAGTGAAGAAAGCGAGGCAAAATCTATTTTAATAGGTATACAATGGGCATTAGACAACCATTGCAAGAACATCAATATTGAAAGTGACAACCAAAAGCTCATCTATCACCTATAAGATGCACAAGAATGCAGTGGCAATCCCTCTATCACATTAAAAAAGATTAGGAATTTACTTCCTCGGTTTAATCACATTGCTTTCGCCTATATCAATCGATCGCAGAACAATCCAGCAGACAAATTAGCAAAATAGGCTAGAACTCAAGATGAAGATAGAATTTAGAATGACGTTCCATTTTTAATTTCCCATTTGTATTCTAACAGAACTTTGGTTCGTTAATGTTATTCCTAATTTTCAACAAAAAAAAGTTTGGACCTTATTAATATACTTTTTACTTTTGACCTATCACCTACCGATCGTAGATTAACAATACACTTTTTAGTTTTATTAAAGGGTTATTTCCCAAATAGCCCCCTACTTTAGCAAAAACCCCCATATGACCCCCTTTTTCAGTTACCGTTAACCAGTCATCATTTCTCTCTCTTCCATCTCATTACTTCTCTCTGCCACCTCACGTTATCGCCACCTCATTGTCTTCTCCGGCGAAAGTCGTCGGCCGGCGACCTTCTAACCCAATTTTTATTTTTATCTCTCCTCTCTCTCTTTTAAAAAAAAATTCAAAAAATTTTATGTTTTAAAGAGAGAGAGAGGGGAGATTAAAAAAAACCTTTTTTTTGGGTTTGAAGATCGCCGGCCGGAAAATTGGCCGGTCTTCGACTTTCGCCGGAGAAAACGATGAGGTGGCAGAGAGAGGTAATGAGATGGAAGAGAGAGAAATGATGACTAGTTAAGGAAAAGTTAACGGTAACTGAAAAAGGGGTCTATATGGATATTTTTGCTAAAGTAGGGGGCTACGCAGGAAGCTGGTCACAAAGTTGGGGGCTATTTAGAAAATAACCCTTTATTAAATACATATGTAACTTTTATCGTATTTTAAGCTTTAGAAAACGAGGGAATTTAACTTCAGATTAAGTTAAATTTCTAAAAAAAAATGTTGCCGCATTGGATATTTGAACCAGCGACAATTACCAACTAAAGCCTTGTGCAGACTAAGCTGCAATTAAAATCTTAATAACAACTTAATTAACAAAAAGGGTTTAATTGTTTCGACTCCCGCTTTACACAATAAATATTACATCTCTCCGCCTTTTAGATGGGAATTATCCTTCTTTTTCACACAGTTTGTGGCGACCCAATACCATGCCCACTTTAACGGTGTTTCCACGTCTATCTATCACTCACCTTAAAAAGTGTTTGAGTTACAATTGGGTGCGTCTATAGACGCCCATTCATTTTAGTCTTGTGCTTCTTTCTCTCTTCGCATACCCACATATTATACAATTTGAAGACATTCAGACTAGATCTATTCCGTGCTAGTTCGAACAACACGAATTAGTCCCTTCGGATGGTTATGATCTGTGGGCCTCAGACTGCTCAGTCTGAAGCCCATAGAGAGTAGTAAGAGAGAGGGATGGCTAAAAGCAAAATGAGGGGCTCCATTAGAGGCATCCATTTGGAATATAATGGAACATTATTTTCTCCAAATTGCACATGCCAAGCTCTTATTGAAGTACCAATGAGAGGCCAACAATTGGCTCATGCTGAAACCGTTACTACTCTTTTATACACACACAAAGATAAGGAAAAAAAAAAAAAAAAAGTGAAAAAAAAAGGAGAAGAGTGACAGAGGAAAAAGACAACAAAGGTGATAGACAAGAGAGAGAAACAGTTATACAAAGATAGAGATCTTCATTTTCCGCCGGAAATCCTCTCTCTCTCTCTCTCTCTATCTCTCTCTGATTGATTTCAGGTTTGTTTTCTTTACTCTCTACTTGATTTCATCATTTGATTTCGTTTATCTTCATTATCTAATCCTAATAATAGAGTATTTCTTTTCACCTTTGATAATAAAAAAAGAATGATACTAGCTAGTGTTTTTGATGTATTTTAGAGAGAGAAAAGAATCTGCAATATAAACGACGTAAATGAATGGATTCTTGTTTTTCCAGGTGCAGAAGAATGTTTGTTTGTTTGATGATTTCATTTTAGAGAAAGAAAACAAAAAGAATGTTTCTTTGTTTGATGTTTTTAATCGATTTTTTGTTTTTGTTTAGAACAGAGGACGAGTAAAAGAAATTAGGGTTTTGAGGAAAAGTTAATAAGTATGCCGTATTTGGTGAGGGATCATCTTTTTATTGGAAACATTAGTGATGCTGCTGAGATTCTTCAGGATGAGAATACCGATTTCAAGTTCATTCTCTCTCTACTTAGCTCAGCTTCAATCTCATTCTTCACTGAATGGCGTTCTTCTCTCTCTCTTCCTACGAAGGAAATTGAGAAAGGTTTTTTTGGGGGTTCTAATTCAGAGAATGACCTAGTTACTAGTTCTGATAAGTCAGAGAAGCTTTTGTATTTGAAAGAATTTGCTGGGAAAGATCTGAAATTGGTAAGAATGGCAGTTCCTTTGAGAGATATGGAAAATGAGAATTTATTAGATTATTTGGATGTTTGCTTGGATTTTATTGATGAGAGCAGAAAAGAAGGATCTGTTTTAGTTCATTGCTTTGCCGGCGTTTCGAGAAGGTATTTTTTTTCGGGTTTTGATTCATATATCCCTTCTTTCTCCTTTAGGTCATTGAAAAAATCAACTAGCACAACATTTTTTTTTTCTCAATAGCAATATCTATAACTTTGAATTATTGAGAGGATGAATGGTCATTTTCATTGGGAGATTTTTGAATCTTATTTCCCTCCCTTACTTTGAGATTTCAAATTTCCACATACATTTACAGAAGCGATAAAGGTAGTAGTAATGAGAATCGTGAATTGCGGCTCCTAGTTCTCATGTACGATCTCCTTATCGTGGGGAAAGTTTAGAGTGAGGACGGGCTTCGGGAATACTCTGTGTTGCCACAACTGCATTTGGTTTTACTTCATTGTTTTCATAGTTTTGTTTTGTTTCATCACAACCATATCCCCTTATAGCTTTTCTTTACCATTAAAGGACGAAAACTTATGATTAATAGATAAAGGACTTACAACAAGGCGGTGTGCTATCTTTAAGCAAACTTTTCGTTTTGATGTTGAGCGGAAGATCTTTTTCTCTCCTTAGTGCTTTTGAACATGTCCTACCATCCATAGAAGCGATACTTGATAAGAACATCAAATTGAGTCTAAAGCATTTCTGTGAAACTTTTCAAAGGTTCCTTGGAGTTTTATTCTTAAAATTCATAATATATCCAAGACTTCCAAGAATGTTCGTACGCGATGAAAACAAAATCAGATATATCCGGGATAAAATACCAACTCGGGTAGTGGTCCAAGCATCATTTAATTCATACCAGGTAAAGCAAAATTATGGGGAGCACAAACTAGGACACTTCAACATATTTTATATATGCGGAAACCAGCTCAACATCCGTAGATCAAATGGGCTTGTCACTTAGATGAATATGGCAACACATTAAATCATCGACCCTACCAGTATAAGTCTTCCATATCCATAGTACAATAACTAATAATGACACCATGTTGTATGCTTGTATTGACAATGCAACCAATTCCTCGGAATGCAAGTACAGTCTATGCGCTGTCTTTTAGAAGTTTAAAGTTTGTGCCTTTCCATTTCTAGTTCTCTAATATTAGGATTTAAAATTCTCGATTTGTATTTGTGTTGTTGCAGTGCAGCTATCATTACCGCATATCTGATGAGAGCCGAACAACTATCTCAAGAAGGTGGGTCACTGGGAAAATAATCTGATTCCGTTCATTAAAAAAAAATGTTGTTGATTTTGATGAATATGATCTGACAATTGAGATCATCAGCCAGTTTTGAAATTTATGATGAAAGTTAGAGCAGTTTCTTCATTTGTTTTAGTGGTAAATGTGATTTAGATGCAGTCCATGTAATCTGATGTAAAAAAAAAACTACCTATTTACATCTATATGTGTGCACAATGATCATTGTAACTTTTGTTTTCATCTAATCTATCCCTTGCATAAAGTTGGATATTGTTTCGCACTGCCTATTGACAAGATCAAAGAAACAATACAGTGCTCATGTTTGGTGTTTACGTTTTGTCTTTTCTATGTATTAATGCAGATGCAGTTGATTCTTTGAGACAAAGCTGTGAGTTTGTTTGCCCTAATGATGGATTTCTGGATCAGGTAATATTAGCAAATGTTTACTTATATATTTGTAGACATTATTAGGAACTATTTCACAATATTTAGATTAGAGCAAGTGTCGTTTAGTATTCATATTCTTGTTTTGCAGTTAAAAATGTTCGAGGAGATGGGTTTTAAAGTTGATCATTCAAGCCCCATATACAAGCGATTTCATCTGAAAGTATTAGGTGAGGTGTTTCTTACCTGATTAGTTATGGTTTTTTCTTTTGTCGAAGTGAACATGATAAAAGGGTCACCAGAATCTAGAGCATTTAGAGTA
>BEHA01001707.1:749112-759591 GCA_002897215.1 Eschscholzia californica subsp. californica
CTTAAATTCAAATTCAACCATTGGATCGTGAAGTTTTTGATGAAAATCCGAGGGACACGAATATCTCAGAGATAAATCAACGGTCCACCTCAAAAAACACCATTGTGTTTTATATAATAGATATATATATCTATTATATATAACACAATGGTGTTTTTTGAGGTGAGCCGTAGATTTATGTCATGGATATTCACGTCCATCCGATATTCATCAAGAATTATCTAATCTAACGACTAAAATTGAATTTCAAACCCACTAAATCAGAGCCTCCTTAATTCTCTCCCACTTTTTTGATAACCAACCACAAAAAACCACGGTTTCTCACTGCTAAAAAATAACCACTCACCCACTATTCTCTCCCTCCCACTTTTTCAGAAAATTAGTTACAAACCACCCACTATTGTGTTATATATATCTATTATATATAACACATCTATTATATATAACACAATGGTGTTTTTTGAGGTGAGCCGTAGATTTATGTCATGGATATTCACGTCCATCCGATATTCATCAAGAATTATCTAATCTAACGACTAAAATTGAATTTCAAACCCACTAAATCAGAGCCTCCTTAATTCTCTCCCAATTTTTTGATAACCAACCACAAAAAACCACGGTTTCTCACTGCTAAAAAATAACCACTCACCCACTATTCTCTCCCTCCCACTTTTTCAGAAAATTAGTTACAAACCACCCACTAAATTCTTTTCCTCCCCACTTCCTACTTATTTTCACACGAAATTATGCCGTGACGGAGGCACGGGCTATACCCTAGTATATATATATAGCACAATGGTGTTTTCTGGGTGGGCCGTCGATTTATCTCTTGGATATTGTATCTATTATATATATTATATCTATTATATATAGCACAATGGTGTTTTTCATTGTTCCTTTGGGTTTGTAATTAATTTTTAACTTTTTTCTATACCTTTACATTATAGAATGCTACAATGAACTGGATACAAGTCAGAACAAAGAAGACTAAGAAGAAAGAGAACAAAGAAGCAGATTGGTTGTTTTTTACTACATCTTTTTCTTATTTTTCGTTTTTTTTGTAAAATTTTATTTAATTTTAATTTTCGTTCATAATTTCATGTATTTAATAAAAATTAAGTAGTTTTGATATATGTTGCTCAACATTACTATAGCAAAGTTAGGAATATTGTATCTATTATATATATTATATCTATTATATATAGCACAATGGTGTTTTTCTGGGTGGGCCGTCGATTTATCTCTTGGATATTCACATCCGTCCGATTTTCATTGTGAGTTTCGTAATTACTTATTTTATCCAAGCCTATTTCAGTCTTTTTAGCCTATTTAAAATCCCAGGAATTTTGATTTCAGAAAATTAGAGATGGTTTTAAGTACACGTGTCACCCGATCACGTAAGGAGTTACAAACCAAAACTGATCCAACGGTAGATGGGATATCATCTTCATGTAAATCCACACAAAATGAGAGGGTATTAGTGGCACATTAAGGTTAAAACCCATCCCACGTTTTAGATAAGTAGTTAAAGGCATTTCCACTTATTTCTCTCTCCTCCCACGAATCCCTCCTGTTGCTTTCTAACTTCCCACTTTCAAATTTGAACTATAAAACGTAACTACCAAACCAAATTCATCCACGATTTTGGGTAAGTTATAGTTATATATAGAACGTATTTTTGTTTCATATATTCTTAGTCAATTTTGTACTTCCTTCAATAACTATTCTTCCTCTTTAGTGAAAGAATTTAAGTAGTTCATTTGTGTCGATCTTCTTCTTCTTCTTCATTGTTTGAGTTCTTTTAGGTTCTCATTTTCATATTTATTTTGATAAATGATTATGATTTTCATTTTCAAGTGTAAAGTTGTGGGCCACCGAACACAATCGAGAACGGTGAATCCTTTATCTTCCGAATTTATTAAGGTAATCGTAATTAATTGTCTCTTTCTCTCAGTATTTCATTGTTCCTTTGGGTTTGTAATTAATTTTTAACTTTTTTCTATACCTTTACATTATAGAATGCTACAATGAACTGGATACAAGTCAGAACAAAGAAGACTAAGAAGAAAGAGAACAAAGAAGCAGATTGGTTGTTTTTTACTACATCTTTTTCTTATTTTTCGTTTTTTTTGTAAAATTTTATTTAATTTTAATTTTCGTTCATAATTTCATGTATTTAATAAAAATTAAGTAGTTTTGATATATGTTGCTCAACATTACTATAGCAAAGTTAGGAATATTGTATTAATTGTAATTAATTGTTTGTTGGTTAAATATAGATTAAAAACCTATATTTCATGATTGTGTTATCTTTCTGTATGGTTACTCTAATCTTTAAGATTTGATGATAATATAATTAATCAAATTACAATCGAAGTTATCTTAGGATTTCAAGTTTGATTTTTAAGTTGTACTCTTCTTTTTGGCGAGATATGGATCTCACTAATAGACAATAGCATAATTTCTTTCTTCAACTAGGTGTCCATCGCGTCCTACGGACGCGATAGATCCCTTTTGGCTAACGCCTTTGAGTAGTAATGTAGGTCTGTCGCGGTCGACTAAGTCTTAATGGCGCGTGATGTCGGAGTCGTGCTAACGCCTAGACGTGTGATTCGCAGAAAATATGCGAATTACATGTCTAGGCGTGAGGACGACTCCGAAATCACGCGCCATTAAGACTTAGTCGACCGCGACAGACCTACATTACTACGCGATGGACACCTAGTATATATATATCCCACTGTGCCTTTTCAGTCTATCTAAAGTTTCTATTTCTCTAACTTAATTGGGCTCTTTATAAGGCTTTCGAAAGAGGTTATTTGTAATGGCTTCCAGGTGGCCGTTACAAATAACCTGTTATGAGAGCTTTATGTTTTTGTAGTGTTTCTTAGTTCGATTCTTTGTCTAGCTCCTTTATGCTACATTGTCATGAATATAAACACAACTTATTAGAATTCTAACACAAAAGGGACCAAGTCATCCAAGTTAAGTGACCAATGTAATGTTTTCGCGTCATAACAACGTCTGACAAACCAACATACCCCGTCGGTAGTACCCATCCATCCCTACTATACCAACAAAACATTAGTGTGGAATTTATCCAAAATTTTGTCTAAATGTTTAGAGAGAACCACAACCCTTTAGAGTTTCTAACAAAGAATTTTGAGAGACCTTTTAGTTGTTTTCTACAAAAGGTCTATTACGTTTGAACAACATATTCAAAAGTTCATAATACTTGCTTTAAGTTTAACTGATTTGAATCATATTACCATTTATACTAAAAGAAAGTCAGTTGTATCTTAGGAGACGAATGCCAGAAGCCTTGTTGTGATAACTGGGGCTAATGTAACACCCCAAATCCAGATTTCCACGTCGGCCGTCATGAAAATCTAAACTTAAAGAAATTCTTCGCAGATAAGTAAACATATACGATATACTCATCAAGGAGACAAATAGTATCAAACATGAAGCTCAAAAAGTTACAATAAATCAACTACTGAAACTTTACCAAGTTTCTCAAAACTCACAGGATGTCTCTAAATCATAGACACAAATGTCGGACATGATAAAACATAAATAACACCAAGTGTTTAGGAGATACAACTCCAAATAACTACCTAAAGAAAGAAATAAAACCACTAAAGAAACTCCTCCAAGGCTAACTATGACTCAAGCAGGTGGCACTTCCCGATTTCCTTGTCCTAAAAAATAAAAGGTTGGGTCAGACCCCAACAAGTAGATTTCGAAACCTCTAAAGCCTCAATAGACAGTTTCAAGAGCTACCAAAACAAATAGACAACCACTTATCATGAGAAGATGTCCAAGTATAGTATCCGAGTTGTGACCATTAGAAATAAAGTGTACCACATATGTAACAAATAACAAAAAGCGACACGACGAGTTGGTGTCCACCTTATGTAAGAGTGTGGTCCACAAGGTCATCCATTGTGTTAGCGCCGACCCCATACGCTCCATACCTATATCACATCCGGTAGAGAGGGTCGAATCAACCACAAAACTCTTACAACCCTTTACCAACTCCATCACGTCAGACATACATAATATCACACCATTTGTAATAAACAATCAAAAGCAATATGACAAGTTGGTATCCACGTTGTATGAGAGTGTGGTACACAAGGTCATCCATTGTGTTAGCGCCGACCCCATACGCTCCATACCAATATCACATCCGGTAGAGAAGGTCGAACCAACCACAAAACTCTCACAACTCTCCACCAACTCCATCACATCACACACATATAATAGCATCCTTACACCACAACATACATAAATCAAAATCATATTCGTTAGCATATTACGACATACGAGTTTCATATTTATAATGTTTGCAAGTAATGAATCAATGATGATAATAGCCTAAACTTCGCATATCATGTTGACTTCTAGCATATGTTCATGTATCTATATAAAGAGTATTGTCCAATAGTGAGAGGCATCTAATTATAAGAGTTATATACTAAAATCATGGCAAATAAAGAAGTTTAACCCTAAATAACATTGTAATACATGAATCTAGCATGAAAATGTAAATGAAGATTGTGTGGTTCATCAAGTAGGTCATTATAGCAAATATCCTCAAAATCTAACACATAGATGAGATTCAAAGTGACCTAGAAATAAGTTTGTAGGAATATAAATCTACTACTTATAGTGTATATATATTTGTGTCAAGAACCCTAATCTATGTTCAAGTAATACTAAAATCTAGGGTTAGTAGTGTTATCTAGTTTGTCTAGGTTTTCTATAAAAATGGCTATTCATGCCCTAGAGAGATAGAAATCTACCTTAGATCCAAAGCAAACCAAGCTCCACACCAAGAACAACAAAGAAAATCACCAAACACCTTGATTCCTCTTTCTTCTTCCCTTAGCTTCCACTCACTTCAAAATCCAATGCCCCTTTCTCTCTCTAGAACCCATCCTCTCTATCTCTTTATCACCAATACCCCCTCTTTCTATCACTAACCCACGGCTGGAAAAAGGAAAGAAAAAAAGAAGGTAAGATGGGGGCAGTAGGGTTTAGAAGGTGAGGGTGAAAAGAGGGGTCCTACATGACCTATTGCTATATACACCCTATACTTGGGTTAGGGGCACTACAATCTCTCCTCCTAAAAGAAAATTTCGTCCTCGAAATTGAACGTACCTGATGAGAGGAAAAGATGAGTATAACGAAGTCGCATATCATCCTCGCGCTCCCAAGTAACTTCTCTATCGTTGTGATGATTCCACTGAACCTTGACCATGGGAATAGTCTTCCGGCGAAGCACATGCTCTCTACGATCAACGATGCGAGCAGGTTCCTCCTCATATGCTGCATCTGGTTGGAGTTCTAAGTCTTCGTAGCCAATAACTGAATGTTGTTCTTCATCTCTCACATGCTTCCGAAGCATCGATATATGGAATACGTTGTGCACTCCTGCCAAGCTTGCAGGCAAGTCAAGACGATAACTACTTTGCCTACCTTCTCAACTATTCTGAAAGGTCCAATGTACCTCGGAGCCAATTTTCCTTTCTTACCAAACCGTAAAACACCCTTCATAGGTGACACCTTCAATAACACCTCCTCTCCAACGATAAACTCCAAATCCCTACGTCGTTTGTCAGCATAACTCTTCTGACGACTTTGAGCTGCTTGGAGTCTACTCCGAATTAATGCAATCTTTTCAGAAGTGTCTTGAACCACCTCTGTTTCTTCTAGTTTAGCATCTCCTGTCTCTGTCCAACATAATGGTGATCGACAAGGCCTCCCATATAATGCCTCAAAAGGAGCCATGCCAATGCTAGATTGGTAACTATTATTATATGCGAACTCTACCAAAGGCAAGTGATCTTGCCAACTACCACCAAGATCTAGTATCGAGCACCGTAACATATCTTCGAGTACTTTATTGACTCTCTCTGTTTGCCCGTCGGTCTGAGGGTGAAAAGTTGTACTAAAATGTAACGATGTTCCCATAGATGCCTGAAAACTCTTCCAAACCCGAGAAGTAAAGGATGAATCTCTATCTGACACAATAGACACTGGAACTCCGTGCAACCTGACAATCTTCTTAATGTAAAATTGTGTCAGTCTATCTCCACTATCCGTCGTCTTCACTGGTAAGAAGTGAGCCGACTTAGTCAGCCTATCAACTATCACCCAAATGGCATCAAAGCCTCGACTCAAACGCGGTAAACCTGTGATGAAGTCCATCGATATGTTCTCCCATTTCCACTCTGGAATAGACAACGGTTCTAGAAGTCCCAACAGATGTCGATTTTCTGCTTTCACCATCTGACACACCTCACACTTCCTTACATGTTCAGCAACATCTTTCTTCATTCCGGACCACCAATATTGTCTCTTCAAGTCTTTGTACATCTTGTTACCACCAGGATGAATAGTGTACTTACTCTGATGTTCCTCGTCTAATATATCCCATCTCAAGATCGGATCTGCCGGTACAATTAACCTCCCTCGGAATCTCAATCCTCCGTCCTGTCCTGTCCTGTACTGAACTCAGTTTCATTTTCTTGCATTAACGAAACCTGTTTCTGGCACTACTCATCGTTAACTTGTGCATCCACAGTACGGTTCAGTAAGGATGGTCTAACAACCATACTACCCAGAAATAACGAGTCAACTCCTGACCCAATCATATCAATGTCATATGTTGCCACATCCTCCAACATCTTCCACTGATTCATCATCAATGCGGCTATGATACCCCTCGGTTGTCGACTTAATGCATCAGCTACTACATTAGCCTTACCCGGGTGGTATTGCAACGTGAAGTCATAATCTTTCATTAGCTCTAACCACCGACGTTGGCGCATATTCAATTCCTTCTGAGAAAATAGATACTTGAGGCTCTTATGGTCGGTAAAGAGATCAAATTTTTCACCGTACAAATAATGTCTCCAAATCTTCAAAGCAAACACTATAGCTGCCAACTCTAAGTCATGAGTTGGATAATTTCGCTCATGCGGTCTCAACTGCCTCGAAGCATAGGCAACCACCTTATCACTCTGCATAAGAACACAACCCAAACCTTGAATTGAAGCATTAGTGTAAATCATTAACCGAACACCACCCTCAGGAATGGTCAAAACTGGTTCAGTAGCCAATCTCGTCTTTAGTTCTTGAAAGGCCAAGTCACACTCTGTAGACCATCGAAACGGAACTTGCTTCTTAGTTAGGTTCGTCAAAGGACCTGCAATACTCGAGAACCCCTTGATAAACCGTCTATAATATATCCAGCCAAACCCAGAAAACTACGAACCTCCATCGCAGATGTGGGTTGCTTCTAATTAAGCACTGCCTCGACCTTAAAAGGGTCGACTGATACTCCAATGTTAGATATAACATGACCCAAGAACTTCACTTCTTCTTGCCAAAATTCACACTTCCCGAACTTAGCATACAATTGATGTTCCATCAGTCTCTTTAGTACCTGTCGTAAGTGATCCTCGTGATCTTCCTTAGTTTTGGTGACGACACAATAAAAGGGCTCACACATCGATCTACCACAATAGGCAAAGTGCGTACAAAAGAAGTAGAAATAAATGTACCCATGACACCAGGATCAAATAATACTCTTCCCAGATTACTATGAATAAGAAATGTACCTTCAACCACCTCAGCAGGTGCTCCAACATCTCTAGGAACTACGACATTCAGCTGCAGCTAGTGACCCCGTCCCTGCAACCTCCCTTGTTGATTATGATCATGTTGTCGCCCTTGATTACCAGCTCGAGTCTCATTCTTCTTAGGACAATCAACTGCTTTATGACCCTGCCCATGACAAGTGTAGCAAGTTCCTTGGAAAGCTCTCTGTCTTCCGCAGTTGCCATTCAGTGGTTCTGGTTGTCCACCAGTTGCTACCACTGCTCTATCATCCCGATCTGTACGAGGCCTCTTGCCATCACGCTGTCCATGATAGCGGTCACTTCGATTCTTACCACCGCTCTTGTTGTTATTACCACTCCATTTCTGGTTATGTTCCATCTCTCCCTTGACACTCCTCTGCTTCCTCATCTCTTGAATGTAGTCATCTTGTGCCTTAGCACATGTCACCACTTTCTGATAAGTGTCAAAACTAGGTTGCCCAATGATTTGTCTCGCAATGTTAGGGAGCAACCCATTCACAAACCTCTCAATTTTATACTATTCAGTAGGGATCAAGTGAGTTGCAAACAATGACAGTCGATGAAACTCCTGCTCATACTCTAAGACTGTCTGATTCTCTCCCTGCTTCAAATTTTGAAATTCTCTTGATACTTTCTGTTGTGTTGAATATGGAAAGTAATTTGCCCTGAATACATCTTTAAACTGTGTCCATATCATAGCCATAGGATCTACTAACCGAGCATCTGTATCCCACCAAGAAGCGGCATTTCCTTCCAACTGAAACACTGCCATTCTCTGCTTATACACATCTAAGCACTCGAGATTCTGCAAAATCTTATCCATCTTCTGGCACCATGCATGTGCTCCTAAAGGTCCCGCGGTTCCATCAAATACAGGTGGCCCTATCTTCGTGAAATGGTGATAATGTTGCACCCAAGTCATCTCAGTCGGTGGTCTCTGATTCACCACCGGTACCACAAAACCTCCTGTTTCCCATGTTGGAACCTGAACCCGATCTCGCTCCCGCATTTTAGCCTCCGCTGCAATGTTAATCAAATCTTGCAATGCAGTTGCGTCAATGGTCACCGTTGCCCCTCCATTTGGATTTTGAACTGGAGTTGCACTGCTCTCAGCCTGCGCCGTTGTACCCACAGTTCTTGTTGATCCTCTTTCCTCGGCAAGGACTCCTCGACCTATCGCCTTGCCTGCACCTCCGCCTGTCCCCCTGCCTACACCTCGGCCTGTACCTCGGCCTCGGATGCGAGCACTACGACGTCCCCTACCAATAACTCCATCTCCGTCCATGAATCTAATGAAGAGAAGAATAAGGAGATAAACTAAATTAATGTCACACACAACAACCAAGAAAATATTAAAGTGCCACTACTGCTTCTAACTGTCTAATAGCCCTAGACACAATCCCTAGGATTCATGAACCTAGAGCTCTGATACCACTTTGTAACACCCCAAATCCAGATTTTCACGTCGGTCGCCATGAAAACCTAAAATTAAAGCATTTTTTCACAGAACAGTAAACATATACGATATACTCATCAAGGAGACAAATAGTATCAAACATGAAGCTCAAAAAGTAACAATAAATCAACTACTGAAACTTTACCAAGTTTCTCAAAACTCACAGGATGTCTCTAAATCATAGACACAAATGTCGGACAAGATAAAACATAAATAACACCAAGTGTTTAGGAGATACAACTCCAAATAACTACCTAAAGAAAGAAAGAAAACCACGAAAGAAACTCCTCCAAGGCTAACTATGACTCAAGCAGGTGGCACTTCCCGATTTCCTTGTCCTGAAAAATAAAAGGTTGGGTCAGACCCCAACAAGTAGATTTCGAAACCTCTAAAGCCTCAATAGACAGTTTCAAGAGCTACCAAAACAAATAGACAACCACTTATCATGAGAAGATGTCCAAGTATAGTATCCGAGTTGTGACCATTAGAAATAAATTGTACCACATATGTAACAAACAACAAAAAGCGACATGACGAGTTGGTGTCCACCTTATGTAAGAGTGTGGGCCACAAGGTCATCCATTGTGTGAGCGCCGACCCCATACGCTCTATACCTATATCACATCCAGTAGAGAGGGTCGAACCAACCACAAAACTCTTACAACCCTTCACCAACTCCATCACGTCAGACATACATAATATCACACCATTTGTAATAAACAACCAAAAGCAATATGACAAGTTGGTATCCACGTTGTATGAGAATGTGGTCCACAAGGTCATCCATTGTGTTAGCGCCGACCCCAAACGCTCCATACCAATATCACATCCGGTAGAGAGGGTCGAACCAACCACAAAATTCTCACAACTCCCCACCAACTCCATCACATCACACACATATAATAGCATCACACCACAACATACATAAATGAAAATCATATTCGTTAGCATATTACGACATACGAGTTTCATATTTATAATGTTTGCAAGTAATAAATCAATGATGATAATAGCCTAAAATTCGCATATCATGTTGACTTCTAGCATACGTTCATGTATCTATATAAAGAGTATTGTCCAATAGTGAGAGGCATCTAATTATAAGAGTTATATACTAAATCATGGCAAATAAAGAGGTTTAACCCTAAATATCATTGTAATACATGAATCTAGCATGAAAATGTAAATGAAGATTGTGTAGTTCATCAAGTAGGTCATTATAGCAAATATCCTCAAAATCAAACACATAGATGAGATTCAAAGTGACCTAGAAATAAGTTTGTAGGAATATAAATCTACTACTTATAGTGTATATATATTTGTGTCAAGAACCCTAATCTATGTTCAAGTAATACTAAAATCTAGGGTTAG
>BEHA01001707.1:773045-831207 GCA_002897215.1 Eschscholzia californica subsp. californica
CATGTTTACATTTCAAGACATGATGTTTTTAATGAATCTCATTTTCCTTACTCAATTCTTTCTTCACTCACACCTGTGTCTTCTATTTTTCTTCCTTCTTTACACCCTTCTCCTATCGTTCCTACTACCGTTCCTCCCTTTGTTCCTGCTCCTATTATTCATATTGCTCCAGCTCCACCTCTTCTTTCACTTCCTCATTCTCATGTTCCTTCTCCACAACCTTCTTCATCTGCTTCCTCTTCTTCCTCCAGTAATGTCATTCCTCAGAACACTCACTCAATGCAAACTCGAGCTAAGTCTGGAATTTTCAAACCCAAATCCATGCTTCTTGATACAAAACACCCCAGCTCTCAAATTCTTCTTTCTCAGTCTCTTCCATCCACACCAACATGTTTTACCCAAGCTAATTAATAAAGACCCCTAGTGGAGGGAAGCAATGAGTGAGGAGTTTCGCGTTCTTCAAAAGGCTGGGATTTGGTCCTTAGTTCCACCTAGTCCAAATCAGAACTTGGTAGGATGTAAATGGGTCTTTAAGATAAAACAAAAGTCAGATGGTTCAATTGAAAGGTACAAGGCTAGGTTGGTTGCCAAAGGTTTTAATCAACATAAGGCTATTGATTACACTGATACCTTTAGTCTTGTGGCTAAACCTACCACCATTAAAGTTCTCCTATCACTTGCAGTTCAACATGATTGGGAAATTCGACGGTTAGACGTTAGCAATGCATTTCCTCATAGGAATTTGAAAGAAACAGTGTTTTTGTCACAAACTGCTGGTTTTCAAGACCGTCTTCATCCTCATTATGTGTGTCAGCTTCACAGATCCCTCTATGGTTTGAAACAAGCTCCTAGAACTTGGTATGAAGAATTGGTTATTTTCTTCTTGGTTTGGGTTTTCAGAAGTCCATTGTTGATTCCTCTTTGTTTACATATAAATTTGGTTCTGCTTTGGTATACATTTTGGTCTATGTTGATGACATCTTAATTACAGGATCCAATTCTACTTTATGTCATCAAATCTCTGATTTAGGCACCAAGTTCTCCATGAAGGATCTTGGTCCTCTCAGTTATTTTCTAGGATTGGAAGCTCATCAAGATAGCCAAGGGATTATACTTACTCAATCTAAGTATATTCTTGACCTTTTGCACAAGAACAATATGACTGGAGCAAAGCCTTGTGCTACTCCTCTTGTTGCCAAAACAAGGCTTCTTCCCTCTGATGGCCTTCCTCTTTCTAATCCTACTTGTTATAGAAGCATGGTGGGTGATCTTAAATACCTCACCTGGACAAGACCTGACATTAGCTTTGTTGTTTGCCAAGTTTGTCAGTTTATGTATTCTCCCTCTACTGTGCATTTTGAAGTTGCCAAGAGAATTCTCAGATATCTCAAAGGCCATGTCTCACATGGTATTAGGATTCAAAATCCTCTCTTCTTGAAATCACAGCTTATGTTGATGCTAATTGGGTTGGGAGTCCTTTAGATAGTCACTCAGTTGGTGGTTATATCATTTATCTCAATGACAGTCCAGTTAGTTGGTCAGCTGAGAAGCAACCAACAGTTTCTCGCTCCTCCACAGAAGCTGAGTATCGTGTTCTGGCTCAATCTGCTGCTGAGGTGGTTTGGATATGTCATCTTCTTCAAGATTTGAACTACTTTCTGTCTACTCCACCATTATTGTACTGTGATAATATCTCAGCTATTGCTCTAGCAGTCAATCTTGTGTTCCATTCGAAAATCAAGCATTTAGCTCTTGATTTCCATTTTATTCGAGAGTTGCTGGCTTTTAAGATGATTCGTCTTCAACACATTTTAACCATTAATCAACCTGTTGACGTTCTTACTAAAGCTCTTCCTGCTCCTAAATTTCAGTTTTTGCAATCCAAATTGAAGGTTTGTTCTCCCATCCCTTCTATTTGAAGGGGGTAATAGAGCTAAGGATGTACAAATGTGTTGTATGGGGTTATGATCCATAGTGGTTGGTAGTGGTTGCTTTTTTTTTTTGATGAAGAGGGTTGGTAGTGGTTGTTAGTCGGTTAGTTTGTTATTTTCGTTTGTTAGAGAGTTAGTTGCTTACCTAACTCCTCTGTATAAACCTTTGTAACTGATTAATCAATAACAAGAAACATTAGTTAATAATTTTTCGTACGACATAAGAATCGACTTTAGTAGAGACTCGAAATCATAATAGTTCAGACATTGACATTAAATTTTAATTTTTGTTCTTTTTGCTTAATTTCATATTTTCTTTTCTCTAATGTTTTCATTTTAGGCATATAAACGGTAGCTTATCGGATCAGATATAGAGATATCCGATAATTATTCGACTAGTATTATAAATCAATATCCGAATCCGATAATATTAACGGATACCGGATAATATCCGATATCTGAAATTTTAACAAGATTATAAATTTTTTCTTTAAAATTTTAACCATTAGATCTAAATAATAAATTTCAACCATACATTTTATATATTATTATGAATAAATTTAAATTTTTATTATTTTTTTATATTACTTATCGGATACGGATATTTATCGGATCGAATATTAGTGTATCCGTATCCGATATCAGATAAGCAGATATCCGAATCCGATATCTGAAATTTCGATTTTTTTTTTTATTCGGATGCGGATCGGATGTCGAACATTCAGATATCCATTGACAAGCTTATTTCATTTGGTTAACTGAGCTTAGTCGGGCCGACTAACCAATTTCAGTCGAGTCAAACTGAATCAAATCGAACGAAGTTGACAATTTTTCAGTTTGATCGCGTCATTTTCAGCGGACGGTTTAGTCAAACTGCAATTTATTAGTTTAGCTTGGGCTTGTGCCCAAATGGCAGGCAACCCACAAGTGGGCATTCCCTACTTGTGATATCATTCTACTCAAGGCAACTGGCATTTGAATCTGTTGAAATTAAAGAGAGTGTCCTCTTTTGCAAATTCTCATTTCTTACTAATTCCATTCAAGGACACAAATAAGTCTAAAATCACTAACCGATACCCTCTCCTAAAATCTCCGTTTTAAATACTCTTTAATGGCTAGGGTTAGAAATTTGTGGAATCATGGATGTACTGCGTCATTGATTTGGTTACTTTCTTTCATTCTCTTTTTCTTATTATTTCGATTAGCAGTTCGAAATTCTTCTCAAAAGTATCGATTAATGGCTTCAGGTATAAATTTCTCAACTTTCACCTGATAATTGTTGTTTATTCGATTTCATTATATATTTTGAAGATTTGATTTTGATCTTCATTAATGCAAATTAGAAGTGTTAGTAGGAGTACATTATGTCGGTTAAGAACAGGAAATGACTGTGCTTAGGGTTTTCTTTTTGAACTAGTATGACATTTTAATTAGTAATTCATAAATGAATTGTTTTAATTGATGATTAGATTGTATAGTTGAAATTCCTGACTGAGAATCAGTCAAATTTTCTTTTTATTTGAAAGATTAAATCATGAGTCATGACAACATTAGATAAAACGTCAGGAGGTTGTAGTAAGCTCAAGATAAACCGGCATTAAGGTCTATGATAACCCCAAGACCTTCAAGTTATAAGGAGAATGTGGCAAACAATTGGAAAATTGTTTGCAAATTCATCCGATTTCGGAAATTGTTACGCTTTCCCCCTTATGGTAGAATGAATGGTTCATATTCGATCAATTTTCAAGAAGCGGGTGGCGTGTTTTAGATTTGGCTGATTGTCTATTAGGGCGATCTAGATGGTATGTTCAAAACTTAAAAACTAAAGTTAGATTTGGTTCAATTTGAGTCCCCACTGCAAATACCTATATAAGTAACCTCGTTGTCTTTATCAGAATTAAGTAAAAACATCATTTGAAATTATTGGACTATTTTGGATTTTTATCCAAAAGGTTTGCTACCTATAATATGAAGTCATTAACCAAATCATTCATTCCTAGCAGTTCCTTCAACTTCGAATTCGGATAAACGATCAAGATTGTATGATAAAATGGAACAAGATTTGCAAGTGAATGGAGCTGTTTTCCTTCAAGTTGGGGAAACTTCTCAATCCTTGTCTCTTTCAGATATTTTTAATCTGAAGGATGGGATTGTCACTCCTGTACATAAGGTACTAAATGAAACCTTTATCATTTTTGAATCCCATGAACAAAACATTTCATTTTGGAATGCTATATTTAATCTCTTGTTGTCCTTAGGCTGCAAATCCTCCTGTTCGAGCTAATGTTCTGTATTTGAGTCCAAATGTCTCGGAACCTATCTCGTAAGTGTCCATTTATGTTACTTTGTACTTCATGAATTAATGATCTTCCTTTTTATGCTGATGTAAACAGCTATTGACTGACCATTATGATATATGATTGATGACAGTACTTAGATTTGAACTCTAACGTCCTCAATAGATGTTCCTTCTATGCGTAGCATCGTATTCTACCAGTAGAGCCATGCTTCTTGGGAAATATGGGGTAGACTCTCAACTGGTGTTCCACCAGAGCTCGGGACTGGGGGTCCTTATATAAATTCTATCTCTGAACGTAAATATCTTATATCCTCAAATTTTGACGAATGCAAAGTACTCTATCATGTTATGAAATGTCATATATATACCCTTATATATTATAATTATGTGAAATTCAATGTTTACATGAACATTTATATAGTCTGAAGTTTGAACCGAAACTAAGTCAAAAAATTCTTCTCCATCAAAAGAGGCAAACAGATCATAATTTTAAAATGTGTATCAGTCAGTATATGTAGATCACCTTTCTAGTATTACATTAGTAAATTTTCTTTTAGGTGTAAACAATTGTACGAGAATACATCCCTCTATAGTGTCATAACAACTTAGTGTACGGATAAAGACTACGGAAAGATATTTCATTGTTGATATACTGACTAGTTCATATGTCGTGTTCTCTCCCTTCATTTTGTATACTTCCATAACATTTTGTGACTGGGTCATATGTGATGGTTGCTGCAGGCAAGCTGTAAGGGATATTTTTCTTCCCTACTTTGAAAAAGGTAAGCTATTGTTTCTAAATGAAAAGCTAATACACGGAGAGTTGTAATTTGCAAGTTGTGTTTTCGTTGAGGAAAGCAAATTTTTGTATGTAAAGTACAAAGACAACACTCTAGTAGGTGCTCTGAACAAGTAGGAGAACCTTCGTAGTCTGCCCCACGAATGAGGTCCAGTAATTCTTGACAGAGTTTTCCCATGGAAAACATATATCTTCTCTAGGAGTTGGAACTTTATTTGACCTGCTTGAACTCTCACTTTGGTCTCCTCAAGGGCACCATGTATGGTTTCCTCTTGTGTTTAACCCAATCTTGTGTAGAGGAAGAGTAGATAATCAGTGTCATCCTACCTAGAATTGGCATTATTTTTCTTCAATCTTCAAGATTTGTTCTGGATATGGTAAAGAACCCATCCTAGTACTCTTAAGCTTATATCATGCCCCTAATAGAAGACCCAGATAAGATATCAATAGAGATTTTTTTTATGGCATAGTAGATTTAAAGCTAGAACAGAATAGTGTGGTCTCGAGTTTATAATGAATATCCTTTGCAAGAGTATTTATGTTATTCCTATATAGTCACTGACTTTCATGCTTCTTTTGTCTTCTGCAGCAATCTGGTTCCAGAACTCCAGCTTATATCACTTCAGCATGTTTCATGCCTCAAATCATATAACAGCTGTTCCTGCTACAGAAGATGAGGTTGTTGCATTTTCTAGCCATTTCAAGTATCTTTATTTGGTTTGGTTCCAATTAGTAATTTACTAATTGTGTTAAACCCTCTATCGTGCTCTATTAGATTGAGGCTGAAGCAAATGCAGTTAAAACTGCAGTAAAGGATGTCTGCCCCTTGAACATTGTCTTGGATAGAGTGGTTTTAACTTCAACTGGAGTGCTTTTGGGTTGTTGGCAGGTAACTCCTATTTATGTTCATTCTCTTTTGGTTGTTCATCTCATGTGGTCTCTTTGTAATATGTGTAGTTTAATAGTATATGTTCTCTACAATCTATACTAGGAACTTTACTTGCCATACTTCTATGATAGTGACAGTGCTTGATGGTGTCCTTTGATATGTCTCTTACGTACAGTACAGTCTTAACTTTTGGATTAACCACTATCACATTATACACAAGAGACATTATATGATTTAAATTGAACACTCTCAGTTCAGCATACCTATTGAAGTCACTGCTTGTGTTTGACAAAATTATCCGAATGACATATGTGCATGTTTTGTTGCATAGGGGATTGCTTTGCACCCCTTTGATGTATTGCTTTCTCTATATTTCTAGCTTACTTCTACCAATAAAATCCTTGCTTATTAGTCCCACCAAAGGGTTTTTCCAATGAATGTAGACATGTTAATTTCCAGTTACTAGTAACCATACTCCTTTTTTTCTATTGTAGGTGAGCTCTGGGACAGATCCCGTAACAATTCGTGAGAAACTAAGAAATGCTCTTCCTCGTGCACCTGAAAAACAAGTGGTAAGAACATAACTTTTTAATCAAGGAACAACTCGTAAAAACATAAGTCTGCATTGCAGTCAATTCTTGTAATAAGAATCCCAAATTTTACCTACGGTTTTTGGATAAGCCAGCAAGAGTTGCTAGTCATAAACTTCAAAATGAAATACCATGTTCATTCTATTGCAGTATTGCTACCCTTGTTATGTTCGGTATCATAATTGTCACTTCTTACGGTCTCACCTTTACCTTGATACTAATAGCACCAAATGGATGATCATAACTGTAAACCTAATATCCCTTCGTAGGTGATTAGCTCTACTATGAATTCCCCAAGAACAAAGTTAATTGGTCACAAGTGTGTTAAGTTTCATCATTTCCTCAACGAAAGTGCAAGGGTTGATTGTTCAAAGCTAAATTGTGAGTATAAAGTAGTCACAGAACTCTGGTCCTCACCCTTGAATGATACTTCCGAAATATCAGTAGATATCCATAAGGCAGTGCTACTGACTAGAAATTTTCGAGTTGGTATATTTTAATTTTTTTCACGTATTTGAGCATGAACCACAGTTGATTGTTTAGTAGATATACTCATCTAATATTTTGATTACTTTCTGTAGTATGATTCTTCTATACTTCATACTACATTTGCAAGACTTCTGGGGCACCCTAAAATTTCTTCGGAGGTAATTGTTTATAGCTCAGTCGTCTTTAATTGCTTCCCCAGTTGTATGGCTAAGGGTATGAAGTGTATTTCTAGTAATTTTGATTGATCTGTAATTCTGTATATCTTCTATTTCTGGCATTATTACTAAATTCAAAGGAGTAAAGACTCTCTTCCACAAGTAAAACTGCAACAGGCCCATATAGCTCTTACTTGTAAAATTTGAAGACCTATGGAAGATCAGCGTCGGCGATATTGTAATAGGATTGATAAGGTAGCCTTTCGGCGAGAAAAACAGTTAGTAGGTGTTAAGTTTGTGGTCATCCAACTCAAAACCAATTGGCAATCAGTGGAGAGTACCTATACTATATATTCTTGGTTGCTAGTTACCCATCCTCCCATGTGGGACTATTCTCACAGTAGGACTTTTCACGTTTGAGGAAAAGTACCATATACTTAATTGGATAAAATATCCGCCATGCTCACATCTAAAATAAATTATTTTAGTTTTTCTCAACACTATTAATATTCTGATGTAGCTGTCTCAATAAGCTTATATAGTTGGTTGGCTTAAATACAGTTTTCTTGGCATTCTACTACTAGGTTTAGAACACTTGAATCGGCAGTTGAGAAACGTTTTTAGCATATGCGAATAGCCGATAGAAGTTTAGTAAGAATTTAGCGTTTCGCTGTTTCCCTTAGACATGATTAAAGGGCCGCTGTTTATGAAAATCTAACTTTTGACCAATCAGTAACTCTCGAATTATCATCATTTTTAACATAAAGTTTTTTTATTAATCACTCATCATTTTAACTACCCGATGGTACTTTCTATCGTATAATTTTTTGTTGTTTAGCTTTGGGTTCTGCATAATTACTTTACCATTTTGTTGTTTGCAGGAGCTGCTTGAGCAGCCCAATCAAATACAAATTTTCTATGAGCTGGTTTCTCGTCTAAATGATAAAATCCGTGGATCTGAGGTATTTTTCTAGTTCGAACAGATTTCCTGTTTGGGGTTCAGTCTATAATGTGTTCAATTTATTTTCATAATACTTGATATATAACATGAATACTCTTTTTTATACAAAATTGGCGAGTCAGATATTATACTCAGCATGTTTGTTTTGGGATTTTAGATACCAATGTCCTTATTATACTAGATATTTGTCAATAATTCATATTCGTGCTGTAGATGTTATCTTTTGTTCCTTCAAAACCATGAGTGTTTGTGTTCTTGCCAGGCCTTAGTTTCCGAGCTTTGGTACGTAGAGGAATTTGACATGTTGGCCCTTGCACTGGATGGAAGAATGAAAACACGAAAATTCAACCTGGGGTGTTCAAAAGCTTGATCTTTTCTATAAGAACCCAAAAGTGAGGAAGCTGAAAAACAAAGTTCTTCTATAGCTACGAGTTCCTTTTCCACAATGAATCAGATATGCAACATTTCTGCCGAAATTTCTTCATCCAAATGAGCTTCTAATCTGGATTCAGTTCTTCATTTTCATAACAATAGAAAAGAGTTCAGTAATTTGGAATCAGAAGACCATCTGATAAGCTATAAGATCATCATCATCTTATATATATATATATATATATATATATATATATATATATATATATATGTAAATTATGTAGTCTTTTCTGCACTCATGTTACTAATACAATAATTATCTGTATTTCCCTCTGTATTTTAGTTTGCAACCCTAAGTTGCTCTTGTATAAACAAACGAAGTTGTAACTTGTTTTGTAATAAAGTTTCTAAGTTCAGTGTTTCTCGAAGCTTCTGGTTCGTCACTGTTACTGATATTTCAGAAACATTCCTTGGTTTTCTCATTATTAAAAGAATTCCGTTATTTAGTTGTGCCAGTTGAAACTCTGTAAGTGTGGGTTGTGTTTGTCTTATAGAACCCTTCATTTGAATGACTATATAATCAAAATTCTTATCATCATTCCAACTTGTTTTTCTTTTTCTTGAGGATATTTCATTTGAATGACTATATAATCGGGTCTGGTGACTCAGACTAGTTACTTTTAAAATACTAACGTTCATCTCTAGAGGCTTACTCCCCAATGGGTCGCCCGATAGGCTCGAGACTTTTATGTCCATCAGAGTTATGGATAGACTCTGGCAGGTTATTTTTAAAATCCTAGGGTCCAAAATTTGTCACATCTTTCGAGTTTATTGGGAATAGAGCGGTCCGAATTCGGATTTACACTATAAAAAAGAGGGTTTTACCCGTTACTCAAGATAAGGGCACCTTCGGACACTGTCGACATGAACATGACAATACCAAGGTCCAACAGGGCACTAGAATTTCATGAAATTTTGAGAAGCTGGACCATTAAAAATGAAGGTCATTTAAACCTGTAGTCTTTCTTTATGATGTAGATAGAACCAGTTCTATTCCCTATTTATAATCGAATGGGCATAAGTAAAATAAACTGGTCTCACGGGTCACGCAAGATGTAGGGTAGCACTACAAAACCTAAGCAAGACCAATTTATGATATTTGACCAGTTGGTTTAGACCAACCGTCGAATTGCGGGTGTCTATGGGCTCCAATAGTTTCAAATTTTCGGATTTTTTTTTCCAACCCTAGTGCGGGCACACCATCATCGTTCTTTTGTATTCGGAAAATGACCCTTACTCTGAAAAGAGTTTTTACTGGTCTTTTTAAGGTGATATAATAAGGGAGAAGAGAGAAAGAGAGTTTGACTCTAATAGGAATGGTACTTATTGTACACTTGCTTTAAATTCAGTATCTAAAATTGAAATAACCCCAAAACAGAAACTGAAACACGAGCGGGGGCCAAAAACTCATGGAAACGCATGGAAGTGGGACCACAACGTCCATTGTAGTAGCAATCAGAGTAACCACATTGCCATCCGACGTGTGTTTGGCACGCTCTCCACACACTTACTTCACACTCTTGCGGTCACCATACAAATGTACAATGATGTTCAAATTTTTGATCTTCCCATAAAATCATCTAACTGTCCATTATTAAAGTTTAACAAAAAAAAAAGACTGTCCATTATTAAAATCTTAACCTTTTTTTATCGTTACTCTGGGTTGTTTCATGTAACGTTGCACTGTATTTACGAACGAGCAAAAGTGACTGAACTAGTAGGGTCAATAAACTGTTCTTTTTCATGTAAACTAAATCGAATTGTATTGATTTGGTTTGATTTCGACTTGAATATTTTGGAACTGTGTAAACCAAATAATCTGATTCAATGTTATTCAAATAATGGAATTTGCATTTAATTTTTTTTTTTTTTTTAGTATATAACTTTGCTCATCCTGAGTTCCCCCTAATAGAAGGACAACTTTTTTTTTAGAAAAAAAAAATTGCATTTCCCCTAATATATCATCATTAAAAAAATGGTTTGTTTCTTTAATGAATCTTAAAAAAAAAAAAGAGAGAGAAAGAGAGAAATGTGGGGGACAGGTGGAGATTGTGATATTAAAGGAGAGTGGAGACCACACGCACCTCGTGGAGGTATGACTCTTACCATATATCATATCTTCTTCTGCAATTCAATTACCTAACCCCCCCTAAATCTCTCTCTCCCCTCTATCCTCTCCAAGACAAAAAAAAAAATCAACCTTTTTATTCACTTCTTCTTATTCATCTACCAAAATTCCCCATTTCTGCTATCTTCTTATCAGGTGTGTATGTGTGTTTCTATTCATTTCAATCTAATTTTGTTGCCCTAATTTCTTCTATTGAAAAGCCCTAATTTCTAATATTTTTGTAAAAAAAAAATTTAGTTATAGTTTGGAAATTAGGGTTTGTTTAGTAGTTTGTATTGTTATTTTGGTCTAAAATCAAAACTTTTTAGCTTCTTGTTAGGGAGATTAAATTAATTTCTTGGTGAATTGGTTTTGCTAGGTTTTTCTCATAAAGGGTAGAATTTATTTGCCTTGTGGCCATCTGGTGGAAGATTTTGAGAATGGTTTCTGAGATATCTGGATCTTTGGCTAGCAATGTCAATATAGTGGAGGAGAGATTTGTTAGTAGGTCAGTTTTTTCTTAATAAATTCAACTTATAATAGTGAAATTTATATCTTCTTCTAAGTTATAACAACTGACATGAGAATTTGATCACCATAGTATTACTATCTTGATAGTATTAAGTTATAGTCTTTAATGGATAATTAGGTGAAATTTGAGGAAAAACAGGTAAAATGCCCAGGAAAAGATTAAGATCCATAAAAGTAATTACCTCCTAATCAAATTTGATTTGTTAGGTGTTTATATTAAGTGGTTAATTTGCTCATTTTGGTTGTGGGTAGGTTTTGGTTTCTCTCGCCAAATTGTCCGATTAACTTGTAGTATTGTATACGGTTATTTTCGACCTCGTTCAGATAATATATTTACCACTTCGCTGTGTATTATTCTTAAACCCTATCTTCATGCATACCAATACACTATGAAAAGTATACCATAACAATATAAGATATCATTCTATGCCGGCTCTCTATTTAATTCTCTTGTGTCGTGCTATACTAATATTATGCTCCATGGAAGTTGAATTATATCCTAAAGAGATTCATATTATATATGATTCCTGAACTTATTTTGGATATGTAAACACTAGTGTTGTTCTATCAGCTAGCTCTGGTTTGAAAGTTGAGATTCGTGCAGGTCATGCTCGAAAAAAAGGAACAGTGGGAAAGTTCCTAAGAAAATTCACAAAGCCGAAAGGGAGAAAATGAAACGCGATCATATGAATGAACTCTTTTTGGAGCTTGCCAATGCTCTTGGTAATCTTTCCTACTTTTTTTTAGTTACGAGTTCTATTGATATTTTCCGTCTCAAATTTGGAACCTTGGCCACAAACGTATTTGTCCCCGAGAAGGCGACAAAATCATCATGGATGGATTCGTCATTTTACTTTGACCTTGTATAGGTTTCGACTTTGTTTTCTTTAATAGACTAGAGGTAATCTTGAAGTTCGGTAAGTTTGTAAAACCTCAGTCATCCCTATCCGTTTCATTTATAGAAACAACCAGACCGAATTGTGGAAAGGCATCTACATTGGATGAAGCTGCTCGATTTTTAAGGGATCTCCTTACTCAAGTTAAAGCTCTCAAAAGAGAAAATTCGGCTCTTCTATCCGAATCTCACTATGTAAGTCCATAAACATTATCACTTGATTACTTAGTTCCATTAAGCCTCCCTTTTTATCCTTAACTTATTGCAGATTGAGCTTCACTAAGAGTTCCTTCATGTTCCACATTGTTAGAGGATCCAAAAAATTTTACTCTTTTTTGTTGCTGAACTAATTATGTTTGGGTGCTCGAAAATACAGATAACAGCAGAGAAGAATGAGCTGAAAGACGAAAATGCTGTCCTAGAATCTGAAATCGATAAGCTGCAAACCCAGCTAGGAGAGAGGACTCAGGTGGAACCAGGTTTTGGTTCAGCTCCAACCCAGTTCCAAATCAACAATTCACCGCCACAATTTCCCGAGGGACATCATTTATCACTTCCTGTGACGGAACCCACATTACAGTCTTCATCCGTCATGGGTCCTGTCCTTGTCATCCCTCTTCATCCTGACGTTCGATCATGTCCAGATCCAGATGCTTCACAAACTTCATATAAAACATCATCAAACGTGACCAAACCACAACCTAGGTATCCAACTCCATCAGATTCTTGGCCGTCTCAACTTCTCGGCAAGAACCCAAAAGCAGTTGAGTCAAGCCATCTTAAAACAAACAGCAGCGGCGGTAACAGGGATGAACAAGCCTCAAGCTAGGAGTAAAAGCTATTTCACATTCGATTTGGTAAAATTGGTGATAATTGCCTTTTACTTGGTGAAGTTACCTACCCTTTTGGTTAGGGTTTTCAATAGAAGCAACATATGTACATTATAGAGAGAAAGGAAGAAAGGCCAAAGGGGAGGATTGTGTTTGCTAAGGGTTGATTGTTTATGTTGTTACTGGTGAGTTCTTAGTCAGGAGAGATGAACTCAAATCAAGTATGGAGATTGTGAAATGAAATTAGATGTAAATTGGACTGTTCAGTCCCAAGATCTTTTCTTATTCTTTTCTTTTTTTGCATTTTTAATGGGTGCTCCATTTTCTTCTGATGAAAAGCTTATTGAGAAAAGGAAACTTTAGAAAATAAGAAAAGGTAAAGCTTGATGATGACATTTTCTTTATTAAATATGATGATGTGATATTGTGATTAAAATTAAACAAATGCTATCTTTATGGAAGGAAAATTGTAATGGAGCCTAATCTCTTTTGCACCATGTTGAGAAAACAAATTTACAAATTGTGCTTGGTACACTGAAGTTATTTTTGAACAAAAAATCATATCAAATAGTAGGTAAGGTATCAGAAACCACATTAGGGAATTGTTATTTTTGATAATCACATTCTTTTTTGGTGCTTCACACTTTAGTGGTGTTGTTATTTTTCATGGGTCTTTCAACTAAAGTTTCACACTAATGTGCATGTAAGAGCAACTCCAATGTGCATGGTTAGGGCTCTCAAATTCCCAGCGGGGCTCCATCCTCTCTGACTCTCATTTGGTAGCCCGGGTTGAGGGGCTCCCAACCCCATATTCCAACCGTTGGGGACTCTGTTAGTCGGGCTTTGGGCAACTGGAATCTCATAACCACCCGTCCGATTTACCCGGCTGCCCTATTAGCCGTTGAAGAGATTTGCCCGACCTGCCCGAGCCCGGAGGAAGAATACCCGTGGGCGCCAATGCCCGCCCGATTCCCACCCCTACTTCACACATCAAGTTAAGACTCGGTAGCCGTTACTTTAAGATCTGCGACAAGGAATAGGAGAGCTTGTTCCGCGATTTAAGTGGGGAGAAGAAGAAACACAGTTGTCTGCTTTTGTTTGTTGTTTTTCAGACCTAAAAACTGGGTGAGCTTCATAACCATCATCTGATTATTCTCTCTCTCTCTCTCTCTAGACTCTAAGAAGAAGAATAAAAGGAATCTACTACATGGGATCTGGTAGTTTTCTCAAGGTGTTGCTTTATAACTTTGATGTTCTTGCTGGGTATGTTTTTCTTTCAATTTAAGCAATCTCTCTCTCTCTCTTAATTGCCTTCTCTTGATCCTTCAATTTCTGAAATTTGATTGTGTATTTCTAGGCCTGTGGTTACTCTTGCTTACCCCTTGTAAGTACTCTTTCACAAGTACTCTTTCACTCTCTCTCTCTGCTCAGATATTATTCTAGCTACCTACTAATTTTCAGCTTTTTAGTCAATTTTTCTTTGAACCCATTTTCAAAATGTGATATTTTAAAATGGGTATGTTTGAGATTTTGATATTACTTGTGTTTGATCTCTGAAAAGACTGGAATTTGTTGTGTATTGCTTCATTTTGTTGTTGGCAGGTATGCTTCAATTAGGGCAATTGAGACTAAATCTCGACTTGATGATCAACAATGGCTCACTTACTGGGTTCTTTACTCCATGATTACTCTTTTTGAGCTTACTTTTGCTAAAGTCATTGAACTGTGAGTTACCTCACTCCAAAATAAAAAATCTCTTCCTCAATTTGCATTTTTTAGATTTTCTGTTTCAAGAACTATATTTATTTCAATCCAAGAAAAGCTTTTCATGAAGATCTAAAATTGGCTTCAAACCACTTTCTGTTTGGAAAAAATATCCAAAACCCATTTTCACATAAACCATCTCTATCAATTTTCATCATTAATTGGTCCAAAGAAGCAAATGAGCTTTTGGTCCAGTGGTTCGCATCTCCATGTCCAGTCTCTGGGGTCGTGGGTTCGTTCTCTGTGGAAGGTAGTTTATCGTCAGGATTTATTCCATGTGATTTGTAGGCATTGAATAAGATGCATGTAGTATATATATATGTACTAGACAACTAGTAGATTAATGACCCTTGAGGTAGAAAAATGACCTTTATGGTAGTATATCAACGTTTCATGTCGTATCCATGGCAGTTATGAGTATATTACTACATTCCATGCTTATGACATATCCAAGTCGTTTGATGTAATTTACGACGTACTCAGTGTCATTACAAAAAAAATGGTCCAAAGAAGTATAAGATTGTTTACTTGATTCAGTTTTTATTAGATATAAGGGAAACAAATCCGCCACATTCTATCCATTTCTTTTAACTCTGTGAGATTCAGATTCAAGGCTATTGATCTCTCTTTATTTTTTGAATTTGGGCAGCCTTCCTTTCTGGTCATATGTAAAGCTTATCGCGACTTGTTGGTTGGTCCTGCCGTACTTCAGTGGGGCCGCATATGTTTACGAGCGATTTGTTAGACCAATGTTTGTGAACCCACAAACAGTTAATATTTGGTATGTTCCACGAGGGATAAAGGACGTCTTTAGCAAGCCAGATGACATTCTAACGGCTGCAGAGAGATACATTGAAGAGAACGGAACAGAAGCATTTGAGAAACTTATTAGCAGGGTATGCTCCTTAACCATTAACCATGAATGTTCTTCTCTTTTCCTTTTCATTTATTTGAACCTGAGGCTACTCTTGAATGTTTTGTTGCTTATCATTAATGGGAGTGTGTAATTGTAGATAGGTATTTGATCCTTACGAATCAACATTAAGTGACTTTTAAGGTGCAAGATTTAGGATCTATAATTGATCTATATGTTTACTACTCGTTGTAGAACTTCATTCGACTTGAAGTGACCCACGCCTTTCTAATCTATTCTATTTGCGAGTATATACGAGCCAGTAGGATTCCTCCTTAAGCGGAGGAGCTGCCTCTTTAGAGACAAATAGAAGGTAGTACCTAAGATGATTGTCACGTTATCAAATTTTGTCGATTGCTTACGTATGTTGACGTCCAACTCAAAACCAATCGACTATGAGTTGAGAGGCTCTAGATATTATTAACTTGGTCCAGAGACTTCTATTTTAATCCCAAGTTGGATGTGGGAGGGGAAAGTGGCCAGTTCATAAGTGTGGGGAAAGCCTCACCTCTAGACCTAGCTTTCAGGGTGAGAAAGGCCCAAAATCAACCAACACACTAACTTTCTTTCTGTGGCGTTCTTTAAACCCTAGCATACTATATTCGTGGAGCATGTGCAACCTTGGGGCCAATACGTCTAGGCACTCCGGTAAAAAGTTTGTGAGCGTCCAAGTCAAAACCAAATTCCAATTGGCTAGGAGGCATACATACTATCTTCGTGGTTATTCTCACAGATTTGATTAGCTTACATTAGAAATATCAACTCTTCCAAACAGTTAGAATACAAAACATATTTATTGTCATTTGCGTGTGGTCTATTTTCCATTTGCAGGCTGATAAACAAGCAAAATCCAGGAAGAGTAACAATGCGATGATCTTTGATGGTGATGATTATAGATACTAGCATGCCTTTCTCATCTATATATATATGTATTCCTGGGCAAGTTCCTGAGGTGAGCCGAAACATTACCTAGTGCTGCTGTTTTTTGGTGTTCAATGCTTGGTTATGTAACTTCTTATTGTCTTGTGGTGTTGAAAGATTCTTGTCATGTTCATAATATACATATGTTGTGACCTGTTATCCAACCTTAATATCAATTAGCTCCGTCGATCTGACAAAAAGAAGAGTTCTTGTTGCAATTCTTCATTTTCTTAAATCTCGAATGAGAGATATCCTCAATCAATACCATTAATTGGAATGCAAGTCATCGAAATGGTTAGTAGTGCAGGCTGTTCTCATTTCATTGTTATGTTCTCTATCGGTTTATTTCTGCACCAAAATCATTTTGGAATATGAGCCTTTATCTTGAACACAGAAGTAGTAATTGCAGTGAGCGAATAGCTAGCAAGGATCTCCCAACATAATTTTCTTATGATGGATTCATGAATCTTAAAATTGATGAATTGCACTAAGTTTCCGAGGTAGACTCGGATTTATAACCGAGGCAAAAGAAGGAAAAGTAATTTCATAGGATTTAGAATTCCTAAGATTTCTAGTTTCCGAACAGACTAAGAAATTCATTTTCCTATTAAAGTCCTATATTATGCCCAAGTCCTCTACTAGATTTCTTCATCAAAATAGACCATTAGTTGTTGGAAAGTTTTATTACCCCTTCTCGTTAAACACCCTCCAACGGGCAAATTTTTGTGGAGGGCTTAAGTGCAAAAGCGGCGCTTTCGACAATGAGCTGGTGCGCCATTAACATCACCTTAGTTGTTTTGTATCATTCATTCTACCTTGACCGAAATCCTAAAAGATCTTATTGTATGCATCTATGTAAATAATAATAATCCCAATTTCTAAGTTGGTAAAATTCTTTTCATCAAAAAAGAGTTGGTCAAAATCTACCATTTTTAGTATTTTTTTAATCTTGACTAATACATGCTCCCCACTAACAAGTCATTTTTTCCATTATTATCTAGTTGTTATTTGGAGGTGATTTTATTTAATTATTTTAATTTAATATACAAAATGTCAAAAGACCATATGTTCATTCACAATGAACAATTCTATAGAGACAAAGCGCATGAATTCTCCACGTTAGTGGAGTTTACTTCTGGTTATTTGTATTTTAGTATTCTGCATGACTAGTTAAAATTTACGCAATCTAATATTATAAATTTTAATTTATACTATTGTTTTTTCGAAATACTAGAGTTTGATCTCTAGTCAGTAAGTAGCACCAATGTGACTTGAAGCAACTGAAACAAAACTATTTATATATTCAATGGTACTTGACTAGTTGTGAAGTACAAATGTGAAATATATATTAGTTTAAAGGGTTAATTCCGTTTTGGTCCCCGATTTGTGACCAACTCACCGTTTTGGTCCCCATAAGTGTCCGGCAGTTCGTTTTGGCCCCAAAATCACTTTTTAGGCAGCGATGACATCATCAGAGTCTGACCAAATATTTTGTATTCCCAAACTACCCCTCTCATCAAATTCAAACTAAATACCGATCAAATCGACTGACCCTAGTTATTACCCTATTTCATTCCCAAGGCACTTCAATCTCCAGTTCTTTCTCTCTCTCCCATTAATTTTCAGTTCTTTCTCTCTCTATCTGATCCACCATTGAAGAAGAAAAAAAGCTTTTTCCTCTCTAATTTTTTTTCTCTCCCCCTCTTCATTTGTCGGTTTTTCCTCTTCTTTAATCAACTTTTGTTACTTTTCAATTAAAAAAAACAAAATGACAGGAAAGGAAAAGAAACTATGGATGTAACTATTTCTTTTCTTGTCGACCGTCGTCGAGGATTGACAATTTGTAACTGGGGAAAGAATTCCAGCCAGGTGAGAAAAAAATGCATAGTCTCATACCTCCCTATCAGGCCACTGACGTTACTGTCCCAAACATGAGTGCCTATTGTGTTCATAATTGGAAAGTTCCAAGCTTTATAATGACGGTGGGATTACAAATTGCCAAGATTTTAACATTATCCATAGCCATGAAAGAAAGTTCAAGTTCATTTATTGATTAAATAATCAGGTTCATTTAACTTGGTAACCCTAAATTAGAATCGATCACATCTAGTTCATTATCATAGTCATGATAATAATCTAATATAGCTCAATCCTTGCATAAAGACAAGATTAAAGTCATTTTCAAGTTAAAGGTGGGGAAGAAGTCTCATCTGCACCAAAAGATGATTTTCCTACCTTCGATCCAATTTCTACATCATGAGGAGAAATACACCGATTCCTTCTTAACTCAGCTATTAGAACCAGATTCCTTCTTACCCTTATTTTTGAAACTCTTGATTTCTCTCATCTTTTTCGATCTCTGCCGATTTTGATTTCTGGGGGTTTTGATCATCTTCTGTAAAACACAAACGACCATTAATGAAGGAAAAAAATATGAACTCTGGTTTAGGTTTTTTAAGGATTTAGTATATGATAGTGTTGTATTTGTTGGTAGTGAAGAAGATGATTCTGTTAATGAAGAATTTGTACATGAAGTAGATAAGAATGGAAAGAAAGAATAAAGAGAGATGAAGAAGATAAGGGAGGGTATTAATAGAGAGAAAGTAAAAGTGTTGGGAAGATAAGTGTATTAATTAGCTTGATAGATGTGACATCTTTGGATTTGGTGTGAGAAAGATAAGATTTGGTTAGAGGGGGTATTTTGGGTATAGGAAATTATTGCTTATGCCATGATGATGTCACCACTGTCCGAAAATTTGATTTTGGGGCCAAAACGAACTGTCGGACACTTATGGGGGGCCAAAACTGCGAGTTGGTCACAAATTGGGGGCCAAAACGGCGAGTTGGTCACAAATTGGGAGCCAAAACGAAATTAACCCTAGTTTAAATGACTAAACTTCATTATTTCAAGTTTTAATTTAATTTTTAGCCCTTAATATAATGTATGTCTATATATTAATGTGAGTTCATTGGTTTTTTTTTTTTTTGATGAGAAGTGAGTTCATTGGTTGGGTGATGCCATACATCTCTATCTTTTTTCAAAACATTTTTTTATCACACATCACACGATAGTAAATGCTCTTAAAGTTACGCTCTTACAGACAACTACGTTATATATTAGACAACTACGTGGTAGTTTAGGGATCGATGAAAGTCATGATTATTGTCTTGATTCTAAAATCATCGTGATAAACAATATTATTTATAAATACGAACACTATATTACTTAGAGAACTAAGTGATTCCAATATTTATGATTGCATTTCGAAGTCTTGGGTTGCAGCAATGGTAAATGGCAGACCGGGAAGCTTTCAAAATTCGTGAAGGATCCCCCTCCCTGTACATAATGATCGGTAGATGACTCACAGAGCAATGGGAAAGGGGGGGCGGGATCAAGGAATGCTTCTAGGCCTGCCCTATAGAAGTAAGTTTGAACAATGAATCATAGGTTTTTCGCAGATGACACGAAACTAGTAGGGGGAACATCATCTAAGGAAGTAAAGGCTCTCTGAAGAAAAATTCTAAAGCAGTTCTGCAGAGACTCTAGAGTAGCAATTCAATCATACAAAAGCTCAAATCAACACAAAAATAGAAGATGAACGTTTAAAGCGAATAATGAAACAATGTCTCATGAGTTAATAGATAACATTAAGCCAACAAGTGATTCTGAAATTAAAACAACGAGCGAAGAACTAAACAACTTAAAAATGCAAATGAACATTTTGATTCGTCTAATCGTAATATTTTAATGTTGATACAATGTGTTTAAAATCATAAAAATTTGTGAATTGGACTGATTTAATGAAGTAGAATTACACAAGTAGAATGATGTAATATATAACATCATCAATCATTAGTCTTATTGACTAGGAGATATATTATAATAAGCTTTATACAAATATAAATATAAATATAAATATAAATATCACAAATGTTTGGAATAATGAAAGATTACTTTTTGTCATTTTTCACCATTAGAGCCCATGTTTGTCATTTTGTTTGATAAAAAGCACAGACAAGGTGTCCCCCCTCCCTCTCCTCAGGTGTTAATTGAGGCAAACAAGATTCAGTTCGGGAGTTCTATAGGTGCCCTACATTACTACCATAAGCGCCCTTACACAGCCAAAATTTATGAGTATTTCTGTGCAAATAAGGCGCTTATAACAATAAAATGGGGTGTGATTAGAACTTCCATTCAATTGATGACGTGGAATTAACCGGAAGAAATGGAAAAATTATAGAGAGAGAAAAAAAACAGTTAAAAGAAGAAAGGGGGAGAATACCAGAAGAGAGAGAAAGGGAGAGAGAGAGAGAGAGGTGTCTATGGTTATATTCCCTTCACGAACTCTTCCTTTCCCTTCAATCTCTACTCAATTCTTCGAATGATTTTATAAATAAAACTTCGAATCCTTTTATTTTTTTTACTTTTGATCGAGTCTCCTCTTTGTTTGGAGCAAAACGACCTAAATTTCTTTGAATATGGCCAACTTGAGGTGATCGTTGAATGCGTTTTCCAGTTGAAGGTATATTATCTATGACATTGCCCTAATTTTACATTTTCTAGGGTTTAACTGGTTCTTTAAGGGTTCATTGGCTTGAATTGAAGAACTTCGAGTTTAGAATGTAATGTTTAAAACTTCATGATTTTATTAGTTGTACGTCTGGAATAGTTGCAGAATTCTTTAGGTTAAGATCATTTATGGGTTTTGAATCAGGGATGGGAATTTCAGGAAGAGATTTTTGAGAGGACTATTTCAAACTGTTCTTCTTTCAATACTAGGGTTTTTTTTTTTGGAAAGTTTTGGTTGTGGGTTTTTATATTGTCATGGGTTAAATGAAGAACTTGGAGTCCCATGTTTTAGCAAAGAGCTGGGTAGGAGGTTTTTTATGGGGTGCACTTGGATACTGTCATGTTTTTCATCAAATGAACTGTATTCAATACGGGGACAGTTCGTGATTTTAGTCGTGAATGGCGGATCTTCCAAGAGGCATTACAGGTGAAAGGGATGTTGATCAGGTAATGTGTGTTGTTTATTTCAGCTCCTTCTTGTTCTTATTGAAAAAATTTAGCAGTTAATGAGATTGGGTTTGGGGTATTTACAATGTTGACAAATGATGGAATCATAGAAGATATGATGTCAGAAAGTAAAAAGGTTATCAGGACTCATGATAACTTATTTTGACGTATATACTTAGTGTCCTAAATATTTTTCCCTTTGATGCAGAAATTTAATGACTAGTTTTAGATTGATCGCTTGTGGTTGTATTGAATTTTTAGATGATGAATTGACTTTTGATTATAATTTGTTCCTTGGTTATAATAGCCCTTTTAAGATTTAAATTTTTAGCCAAAATTAGCCACTCTTAAGTATGTAAATGTAATGCACATTGCGCTGATTTTTGTGAATGCTTAATATGGGATGACGTGAGTATAAGTGGCAGTGATGCATTACAATAGATTTTGGATTATTTAACCAAAGGTTTTTGTGTAGTATTTTAAAATCCATGGAATTGTACAACCCATGAGTTGAAATTCCACCAAAACCCGTTGATAGTAATTTATATTATTTATGTGAAGTATTTCGAAACTCCATGGAATTGTACAACCCATGAGTTGAAATTCCACCAAAACCCGTTGATAGTAGCATTTGTATTATTTAACTATGGTTTAAAGGATTCTGTGAAACTAACCAATTTGAGCTTTTACAAGATGTGACGCCCATTTTTTCCTTCTCTCCTTGTGTGTGTGAAAGCTTAGTACTATTGATTAGGCCTCAAGCAAGCATACATCTAAGGAATGAGAGGCTAGGACACTCGCATCTGTTCTCTTAATTCATATTCTCATCTTTAACTTTTAAGTGCTTTCTATAGGAATTGACAGATATTGTTTATGAATTTTCTGCTAGTTGTATTGAATTTGTACTCCTTCGATGATTTGGATATGCAGGCCATTGTAGCGCTTAAGAAGGGAGCTTATCTTCTTAAATATGGTCGCAGAGGAAAGCCAAAGTTTTGCCCGTTCAGGCTTGCCGCTGTAAGTTGCCTTGCATCACTACTTGCATGTTAGTCTTCTATATTTCTGTGATAGTAATAAAGTTTCAAGTTTCAACATGTTATTAGCTATTATTTACCATGTCTCAAATATTTTATCCATGCTGTTAGCAACATTTTATCTTTAGTTTACTTAAAAAAACTGTTTATGTATTTTTTTTTGTTTATTTAGTTTGTTTCTTTTATGTAGGATGAATCCATATTGATATGGTACTCTGGAAAGGAGGAGAAACACATCAAGCTAAGTCATGTATCAAAGATCATACCTGGACAACGCACTGTAAATTTCATAATCATTCCCTTCTTTATTTTCCAGATATTCAAGCAAAGTAGTTCTAATGTACAATGTGTGGTTCTTTAGAGGTTACTTTTTTGTATGTTTTTTGGCAATCTGAGTTGCGTGATATAGGGTCTTATACTTGCTTTTTTTCTTTAGGCAATATTTCAGCGGTATCCGCGGCCTGAGAAAGAATACCAGTCATTTTCTCTTCTATACAACGATAGATCCTTGGATTTGGTGAGTGTTTTTTGTGCTTCTCTCTCTTTTCTTCGCACAAGACATTCTTCTGGTTTTTTTATGATTGGAGCTCTAGTCATTTTTAGATAAAGCTCCTTACGGCAACGTAATCAGTACTGAAATCCCCCAGACAGATGATGAGATGAAGTTTGTTTTCGGCCTTGTTTTAATACGATTCATTATTATTGTATGCTTACGTTTAATACCATCACTCCTAAACTTTATGATAGTCATAGTTGTTCAACATTGGCCTTGACAGATATGCAAGGATAAGGATGAAGCTGAAGTATGGTTTGTTGGTCTTAAGGCATTAATTTCACGTGGTACCTACCGCAAGCTGAGAGCTGAATCAAGAGGTGATAGGGCTTCATCAGATAGTCCAGGCACCCATACTCGAAAGCACTCCCCGTCAGTTGTACCCTTTGTATGTGGTGATTTCTTGCAGAAGGTTTCTTAGTGTGATGGTGTACACCTAAATTCATCGTTTCATTAGGTGCTCTTGTAGTTACAAACTTCTTCCATTTTCTTTGTCTTGTCGCAGGATTCTGAAGACACCAAACAGACTCCACCTACTTATGATAATCTTTTACAGAACGGTTTAGGGAAAGCATTCTCTGATGTGGTGTCATATACTGCAACCGCCAAGGTTTACACTCAGTCAGTGTCAGGTTCAAACTCCCTCAGTTCATTCTCATCTACCACTGCAGATAATTCAACTGGTCGGGGCTCTGCAACTGATACTGTTCGAGTTAGTTCATCAAGTGCATTAAGCTCGTCAAGCCAGGGATCTGGTCATGAAGATTTTGATGCTTTAGGCGATGTTATCCTTTGGGGAGAAGGAATTGGTGATGGAGTGCTGGGTGGGGGTATGCATAGGGTTGGAGGTGGGGCTCCTGCCAAGATTGATGCACTTCTTCCTAAGGCGTTGGAGTCAGCAGTGATGCTTGATGTCCATAATCTAGCTTGTGGAAATAGACATGCTGTGTTAGTCACGAAACAAGGTGAAATATTTAGCTGGGGTGAGGAGTCAGGAGGAAGACTTGGGCATGGGATAGAAGCTGATGTTTCCCATCCGAAGCTCATTGACAATCTCAATGGCGTGAATATTGAGCTAATAGCATGCGGGGAGTATCACACTTGTGCTGTTACATTGTCTGGAGATCTTTACACATGGGGGAATGGTACTTATAACACTGGTCTTCTTGGACATGGGACTGAAGTTAGTCACTGGATCCCTAAAAAAGTATGTGGTCAACTTGAAGGGTTACATGTTTCCTCAGTCTCTTGTGGTCCTTGGCATACGGCAGCTGTAACATCAGCAGGCCAATTGTTCACATTTGGGGATGGAACTTTTGGTGCACTAGGTCATGGTGACCGCAACAGCACAAGCATGCCTAGGGAAGTTGAATCTTTGAGAGGACTAAGAACAGTAAGGGTGGCTTGTGGTGTTTGGCATACTGCTGCAGTTGTAGAGGTTACTGTTGGGTCTTCTAGTTCTGGGAGTTCCTCATCGGGAAAGCTCTTCACATGGGGTGACGGAGATAAAGGTCGACTTGGACATGGTGACAAAGACACTAGACTAGTTCCAGCATGTGTAGCCTCTTTGGTTGATGCAAGTTTTTCTCGTGTGGCCTGTGGAAGTAACATGACAATTGCTCTTACATCCTCTGGGCAAGTATATTCGATGGGAAGTACTGCTTATGGCCAGTTGGGGAATCCTAAAGCTGATGGAAATCTTCCAACTTGTGTTCAGGGTAAAATCAGCAATTCATTTGTAGAAGAGATAGCATGTGGTTCTTACCATGTTGCAGTTTTGACGTCAAAAAGTGAGGTCTACACTTGGGGAAAAGGTGCAAATGGCCGCTTAGGCCATGGAGATAATGAAGATAGAAATGCACCTACGCTTGTTGAAGCTCTGAAGGATAAACAGGTTAAGAGTGTCGTGTGTGGTTCAAATTTCACTGCTGCTATCTGTCTCCACAAATGGGTGTCCACTACTGATAACTCCATATGCTCTGGTTGTCGTAATCCATTTGGCTTTAGAAGAAAACGTCATAACTGCTATAACTGTGGGCTAGTCTTTTGCAACTTGTGCAGCAGTAGGAAATCTCTCAAAGCTTCTTTAGCTCCAAATATCAACAAGCCTTATCGGGTTTGTGATGATTGTTTTAATAAACTCAAAAAGATTATTGAATCTGGATCGACTTATAGATTCACTAAGAATCAAAGTGGAAGTACACATCGTGTTTCAAGCGATACGGCAGAAAAAGAGAGTGTAGATGCTAGATTACTTGGACAGCTCTCTAGGCTTTCCTCTGTTGAATCATCTAAGAATGTTGGAACTGGATATCCCAAGCGCAACAAGAGACCAGAGTTGAACACCAGTCGTCTGACTCATGCTCAGATTGGTAATTCTCAATGGGGAAGCTTCTACTCAACAAAACTGTCAACTTCCTTATTTGAGTCCTCAAAAAAAGTATTTTCTGCTTCTGTCCCTGGTTCTAAATCGACTTCTCGTGCCTCGTCTCCTGTCTATAGAAGGACCAGTCCACCTCGTTCTGCGACACCAAAGCCAACTGTTACTGTTCGTATGTCTCCAGAAGTAGATAATGGAGATTCAAAGTATGTCAATAATAATGTCAATGAAGAGGTCGTTTTGTTGCGAGCCCAGGTATTCGTTTTGCCAAAATATAAGTTCAGTATTTACATTTCGTAGCCACTTTTTCCCTTTGATCTTGATTATCCAACTTACGCAGTGTTATGTTGGTTTCCGTCGAAACTTTACTCATATCAGAGAGTTTTATGTCTGATATTCCGGAAGTTGGAAAGCTGAACTTCTAGAGACAGTGTATGAGCAATATCCGTACACATGTAGACAAACCAAAAGCACTGCTTCCCTCCAGTCTCAACCAAACTCGAAATGTAGTATCTTAGTGTTACCGTTGTGGAAGACTGTGCTTTTAAGAATTATTGTAAGGTAGAAAGCATGATAAAGAAGCGTGAGAGGGATAATATAAAGAAGATAAAAATAACAGGAAGTTAGATTCATTGATTGAATAATGGATAGTGACTGGGGTTAATAGTAACTTGCTTAACAGGACTATAAAGAATCTATCCTAAGCCATAAAAGTGGAACTACTCATAATGACATACACTACATAAGATACCCCCTTACCCTACAGGGGTGCTTGGCTGCTTTGGTGCCCCCATGGCATTCTCGGAGGCCCTTGTGGGGACCAAGTACTCTCCTGTATCACCATCACCTTTTGGTTCGTTCCTTCTCGTTTGTCTATCATAACTGAATTATGAGTTCGTCAGGGGTTGACAGTGGTATAAGAGGGACCTACGAGGTTGTGTAGTGGCCCCAAGCGTTCGGTGTTCTTTCCGCGTGCCCATGTATATAATTACATATATATATAAATATAATTACATATATATATAATTACACACACACACACACACACACACATATATATATACTATATACAACAACACACAGAAGCATCCAAGGGTGTTGTACGAGGTATCAGTCACAATGAGTAGAAAAGGTGTTTAATGGAATACAAGCTGCATGCACACAGACACACAACTCATATATAGTATTTTCTTAGTTACTATGTCCTTTTTTTAGTAACAATGTTTGCTTTCTGGTATTACTTGCTACATATATACGAGACACAACCTAGAGTGATATTTTGTGATCCTAACAAGATGGATGCAAGTCCACAAAAAATGAGCAAATTTACAGATTGAAGTGAATGCTGGTAATCAACAAGAGTGTCCAAATAGAGGACAAGAGCCGAGTGCACGAGTAACTGGCAAGAGTATCATGCATCTGTCTGGGCCTCTAACTCTCTAATTATCTTGTCAGCATAACATGAAACTGTTCGATTCACATGTTACTTTTAAAGGAAAAAAAAGTTTGGCAACTGAAGAGTACATTTGCCTGGAATTTTTGCGTAGGTAGTGGAACTTAACCGCAAGTCTGAAATTCTGGAAGCTGAGTTGAAAAGAACTTCAAAGCAACTGAAAGAAGCCACTGCACTAGCAGGGAGTGAAACTGCGAAATGTAAGGCTGCTAAGGAAGTCATTAAAGATCTTACTACACAGGTGAGTTTCGTTCTTTTATCGAACTGACATGCTTTAAAAAAGTCTAAGAATAAATTCGACTCGTCTTCAAAACTGATTAACTTATAACTGTGGAAACCAAGTTTATGCCATTAACCTTTAAGTTGTGATATGATAATTTCCAGCTATGATGGAAAAGTCGGCAAGGGGGACTAATTGGCGGGCCCGGGCTAGGTTTAGTCGCTACTAGTCGTATTTACACGGGACTAGTCGGAGAATATAAATATATAATTTATTTTATATATAATTATATATAGGTATAAATATAACCGTTTGGGCTTTATTGAAGTATAAACACTAGAAGTTTATCCCTAAGAAGCGCACATCTAATATTAACAAGTTCTACAACATTAATGAAGTATAAAACACTAAAAACAAACATCTTTGTGTTTTTAGAGAAAATCGGCAAAATCTGGGTTTAGAGAGAGAAAGAGTAGTAAAAAAATGAGAAGATAGAGAGAGAAACTTGGAATCTTGTTTGGAGAGGAAGAGAACTTCACAATCTACTTCAATCTAGTTAGAATGATGTTTGGAGGGGAGAGGGAGGGTGAAGAAGCCGAATGAGCAAACCCTAAACCCAGCTTTGCCGATTTGAAAAAAAAAAAGGGTCAGCTAAATAATCCCAACTGGCCCGACTAGTTGACTCGGTCCTAATCGGGCTGAGTTGGGGACTTACTCGGAATTCCATGGGACTAGGGTTTTGGTCCGAAGTCGAGTCGGCAAGATGGGGACTCAGGAGTAGTCGGGGATTAATTGCGATTTTTCTTCATAGATTTCCAGGTTAATATTTAATGTTTTGTTTGTAGTTGTTTACGTATATCATGTAAATAAGCATGATCTGTCTGTTTGAGTTACTGCTTGCTATGTCGTCTAAGTTTGGCTGACGAAACTTCGTAGATTTGCAAAGATTTACAACTACGTGATAGCATCTTTAACATTTTCTATTATATCTTTGCGCAACAAATTGCAAAGGGAAGTTGTAACTTGTATGACATCTTGAATGCTCTCATAAATATTTTCGTATCAGGAAGCGTCTGATGGAGTTATATCTCCATTTTGTGAAGAATCATAGTGTATCAAGTGAGGACTAATAGTGAAATTTCTATGACCTGTCATTTTTTCAATGTGTTGCCAGTTAAAGGATTTGGCTGAAAGAGCTTCCCGAGGATCTACTGGAGTTGAGGATAGTATGAATCTCGTTCCTGCAGAAGACCGTTTGAGCAGCCGCAACTTTCTGGAATCCAAGTCCAATGGGCACTTGCAAACTTCACCCCTAAGTGGACCCAAACTGCACATTGAGCCAACAGAGTGGGTAGTGCAAGATGAACCAGGCGTATACTTGACCCTTTTCTCTTTGCCAGGAGGTGGCAAAGATCTCAGGCGTGTACGTTTCAGGTAAGATGCGTTTTCTTTCACTTCTAGTTACAAAAATTCCTCCATTTCACATCTTTCATCATCTCTTTTCACATACTTTGAGCATGAAGTTCTTAGTCTTAGGCTTTCTCGGTGCCAATTCAATTTCAATACTCCGCAACCACACTAGATCATTATTAAAATTGTTTTCGCCTGTCGCATGGGTTCGAATTTGTTTTATATTCCTTTGTTTTAAATGGTTTTCTTTGTTCTTTTCTGTGGCAAATACCTTCTTGTCAACAACTATTGAGGTATTATCTAAATTGCTGTATATTATTTCAGTCGGAGACGATTCAGTGAGAAACAAGCAGAGGCGTGGTGGGCAGAGAACAGAACGAAGGTGCATGAACGACATGATATACAAAATACTTCGAGATCTGTAAATCCTTCTTTCCTGCCACCACCTCCTCCACCACCACCACCTCTACCACCACCAGATCTTGGGAAAGATTACAACAGTAGCGATGATGCAAACTGACATACATACCCTTTCCCTCCTGGAAATTGTAAATTTTTTTGTGTGCTCATCCAGCAGGGTTTTTCTAACTAGGATCTGTGGATCAGAGAGTGGAACGTCAAAAAGATGATTATAAAGAAAAGTATATGGTCAGTGTGCGGATATTTTGCTTCCTTTAACAAGTTCGTAATATTCTTAACTATTTTGTTAGCTTTTAGAACCCTATTCTTGCTTTTTTTTCTCGAGCATCATTCGTTCTTTTTGTTCAGCCCCTCACAGTATCAAATGTTCCACAAAGTGAGGAAAAAAAGAACGATGTACATACAGTTTTATTCAAATTTATACATTATGAAGTTTTATGATGTCTTTGTTTTTTCACTCTCAACAATGCGATGTGACAAGGTCTCTACACATGCACAGCTATGTGACTGTTTTGTGTTTGTTAGATTCTAAGATCATGTCAAATTGCGATAAAATCTCGCACTAGCATCAAGCAACTTTAGCTTGTTATAATTCGTAAAAGATTTAAAGGCGTTACATTATGGACGAGTTAGATTCAGAAGAATAAGAAGCGTAAACACAACCGAGAGCCTTGTTGTATTACTGAAACTTGAAAAAATCTAACAAATCAAAAAATTTATTTGCTCTTCTAACTATCTACCTCAATTTTTTCAACCAACAAAAAAACTATCTACCTCAATTGAGCTATATCCAGCTTCCTTTTTTGTTCCCATCTTGTCTTCCCCTAACTCCCTCATTCTTGCAATATCAACCCATCTCCCGGAAAGTGCATAAGTATTCGATAAAAGAATCCAATCCGAAGGGTGCCTATCATTCAACTCCACCAATTTTGTCTTTGCAATTTCTCCTAATTCAACATTCCCATACACTCTACACGCCGCAAGTAATTCACGCCATGCCATACTATCTGTCTCAATGGGTAAGCTCTTAATAAGTTCGTAAGCTTCCTGTAGTAATCCAGCTCGACCTAAAAGATCTATCATACATCCGTAATGTTCTATACTAGGTGAAAACCCATAAACTTGAACCATTGTTTCAAAACATTTTCTTCCTTCCATTACTAGTCCTCCATGACTACAAGCATTTAACACTGCTAGAAATGTGACTTCATTGGGTGTCTCGCCTTCTTCCTGCATTTTGTAGAAAAGCCGAACGGCATTCACAGCCTGCCCGTTAACACCAAACCCTGTTATCATAGCTGTCCAAGACTTCACATCTTTAGTCTGCATTTTGTCGAAAACACTTTGAGCTTTCTTTATTGACCCACATTTTGAGTACATATTTACAAGAGCTGTACCAAGAACAACATCTAGCTCAAGAAGCTCTTCCTCTTCGACGTATTTGTGTATACCTTCACCTGTTGCTAGAGCCCCGGATGAGGCACAAGCCGAAAGCAATCCTGCCAGTGTTGCCGAATTCGGTTTTACGTGTTCGAGTTTCATTTGTATAAGTAACAAAAATGCTTCTTCCAAAATGTCATTTTTCACATACCCATTGATGATAGAATTCCATAAAACAACATCTTTATGTCTAATTTCATCAAAAATTCTTCGTCCATAACCGATATTTCCTGTTCTTGCATACATATCAATAACAGCAGTGATCACATTGAGCTCCCCACAAAAACCCTTCTTCAAGCAATAACAATGTAGTGATTTCCCTGCAAGAAGATTTCCGAATTCCCCACAAGCCGATAGAACACTCAATACTGTGGTACTATTTGCTTCGAGCCCGTCTAGATGCATTTTTCTGAACAAGTTCATAACTGCAGTATATTGAGAGGTTTGGAGATAACCACCCATGATAGTGTTCCAAGAAACTATATCTCTTTCAGGAAATTCATCAAACAACTTATATGCATATTCAATATTTCTACAAGAACAATAAAAATGCAAGAGAGAATTTCTAACATTGACGAAAAATTCAAACCCAAACTGTATAATTATTCCATGAATGGATTGGGCAAATTTAATAGCTAAACAATGAGTGCTGGATTTGAGTGTGCAAATGAAAGAAAATTGGTCTAACATAATCCCATTAGCTCTCATTATTTTGAAAAGAGCTAGAGATTGGTATGGATTTTTACTAATTGAATGAGCTCTAAGCATTGTATTAAACATAAAGAGGTTTGGGTTTTGTATTTGATTGAAGATTGAGGAAGCATATTGAATATCTAGTATGGATGTTGCAAGAAGCTTGCTTAGAGGAAAAGATACTAAATCAATTCCAGTTTTGATCATAAGAGAATGAATTTGAGTAATTTGGGTTGTTTTAGTACATGATTTCAGTAAAGTAATGACTTTTTGATGATCAGACAAAGATATAGAGAATTGTTTTTGCCACTGAAAAATAGCCCAAGAGTTTAAATTTGACCCAAGTGTCAAATTAGCAATTTTGAACATTAGGGAGTGAAAGAGAGACAGAGAGGTTCTATTACCCAATTACTACATGTTTTCACAAGAGAAGTTGTCATTTTAAGGACTTAAAAAAATAAAATATATTTGTTATTTAGTCCATTTTGCTTCTCTCTCATGTTCATCTTCTTCACTATCATCGCCAATGGCTACGGCCATGGGTCACCTTTGTCTCTCCTCTCTCTCTCTCTCTCTCTCTCTACGGTTCTTGCGAACCCTCCAATGGTTTTCGAAAGGAGAAGATGGTGGTAGTAGAGAACTGAAGATGGAGATAGAGATACATAGGGTGTTTCCAAACAGAAATAAGACGCGAGAGTTTCAAAACGAAGTACCCCTAGATATTTCCGTCTCCATAAAATTTGGGATACTACCACGGCATCCTCTTAGTGTTTTCATCAGCGCAACTATTTTTAATGTCTCCAACCCCAACGCATCGAGATAGATTGAGAATCAATGGCCTTAAGAAACTCAATTAAACTATAAAATCAAACTAATCAGCCATCCATGAGTTCCTAGAAGAGGATTAGGATATAGAGTATAGACAATAGATTACAAGCTTAGCAAAACATAAATCTTGTTCACATACAAGCTAAGAAAAATACAAATCTGGTTCAAATTTGAACCTTATTTTTCTTACTCTTCTCAAGTTGTTGACATTTTAAACCTCCTTACTGTGACAGTGGGCCTCAATTCCTCAGTAGAGATAGGAAGAATATCCAATTCCTTTGAACCTTCTTTATAATAGTTACTGATATGAAAATTAGTAATCGCATTCATCCCTCGAAGTTTAACGGCAGCAATATCGTACGCTTCCGCAGCTTCTTCCTCAGTATCTAATCATTAAATCAACAAAATTCAGTCTAACAATTTTCTTTGTTTTAAAATCTAGAGATTGGATATGAAAATGATAAGTAAATCTATTGAAAGAGTATCACTCACCATATGTTCCAAGATAGATATCTCTACCACCAGCCACCCTACCAATTCGAGCTTGCCATCTTCGCCCTTCGTGTTGTCTGGTTTCATTTACACAAAAAAGATTTAGAACTTGTGCATTATCAACTCAACTAGGTCTTCAAAGGCATAAACAACTTTAAGTAGTATACCATTTCAAACAGATAATTTTTTCAAATATGTTACCAAATTGGAAAACAGGTTTATGTTTCTATGAGGCAATAGTTTGGTAACTAGAGAGAGGTCTGGTCAACCCTAGAGTACAAAGGAACCTCTGACGGGTTTAGACCCAAACCATGCCAAGTACAAGGGAAACTCTAAAAAATATCACAATAAAATTAGATTGAACCTTGTCACTCCTCTGTAAATTGAATTCCCTCTGGCAAAGCAAATGCTTTTCCTGCAACAGAAACCGAAATCAAACACAGAATCAGCTAAAGATTATATCTAGGGGATTGGGAATAATCCTGCTAAGATCGTTACCTTCTAAGAGCATTAACGTATTCTTCCCGTGACATGTCCTTCATTTCCTCAATTTCTTTTTCATACTTGGAAATCTGCAAATAAGATGGAATCATTGCTCAGTGCCCATTCACTTGCTAATATTTCCTTCTAGGTTGACATAAGGTACTATTCGCATATTCATAAAGCAAACCCTGAACTTATTGGTTTCTTTACTTTTTGGCGATTATGGAGGTACAAACATGGGTGTTCTGTGTGGGAAAGAAGGAAGTGGCAATTATCTACTGAGCAAAAACCATTAGTTTCTTCTTGAAAAGTTGGGTGAATATCTAATGGAACACAAAAGGTATGATTGAGTACTTGTCGTCCACCCTCATCCATCCACCAAAGCATCGGTAAATGCTAACCTCGATACTTGGTTAGGAAACAGGATTCCTCGAAGAAAATAAACAATGATTTGATATAACATATATTGAGTACAAAAGAAGAAAAAAAAAACATAAAACTTTGGTGGGGGCAAAAGATCCTTACGGGGAAGTTTATTTTATTATGCGCTCCTGTACCCCAAAATTTCAGAGCTGCAAGATCGTATGACACTGCTGCTTTCTCTTCAGTCTCATATCCACCTGTACGGAGCAGTATTAGTCCCACATTCGAAATCGAAATAAATCGGAAAAGAAACTAGTTTTCCTGCACCATTACTAACCTAAATATACTGAAAGAGTGGTTGCATTTGCATATCCAGCCAGTCATAGCACAACCCGCCATTGCAACAAAAGACAGCATAAAAAAGGTAAACTTTTCATCAGCTACACATACATAAAAATAAATGGAGAAAGTCCTAAAGCACACCCAGCCACCGTTAAGATAAGTTATACCAAACTTTGAGTTGTGTAGTCATCCTGGACAACACATGTCTCACCAATTATTGGGCCATATCAGATTGATGATCGCCCCTTGAATGGGTCATGTTGTTGTAACCGTTAAACTTATCATATTTCTTTTCCCCTTTCATTATATAGCAGTATTCCCAATTTTCTAATACCACAACTCGGATGAGTGTCATTCATCCATAGAAAAATACCATCCATTCCAGCCATTAAATCGGTTACCGGCTTACCCAACCTCTTAACTGGACTATTTGGACAGACAACTTCGCTTACAAGGATAAAGCAATATAATGACTTATATCTAGAGGCAGACCCACAGCTCATGTAGTGTCTAGGAGACACATACCTTGTTTTCCTTTCCGTTTCCGGTTTTCACTGACGGTAGTATTATCCCAAAGATGTGCTTCAAATTTCCCAGTCCATCTATGTCTACAAAATGAACTTCAACATTAGCTTTCGAACTTTAACCATTTACATGTAGTAAAAGAACAAAAGCTCACCTAGTCACTCCACGATAATTTGAAGTTCTTTGACCAAACTTATAAAGCGCCTTCTTCACTGGGTCGTTTCCAGAGCTACTACTTGCAGGAACTACAACATCAGTTGATGGTGGAGGCACTATAATAGAATTATCCGAAGGTAATCTTTGACAGTTTCCCTCTACGAAAGCTTGGTTTGTAAGAGATAACTCACTCTGTGAAGTTATTTCGTTAGTGCCCATTATATTGAGCCCTCAAACGAGTGTGGAATCGACAGAAACAAACGAGACGAAAGAATCCTGTTAGGAATAAAGTAATCATTCAATTCTACCTCAATTACTTTTGGACCACTAATATAATTTACTTGCTCGAATTAGGATCAAATTCATCAAAGTAATAGAATTTAACTAAATTATCAGTAACAAACATTATTTCCATGTGATTGAAGTCAGGAAAACTACCCATCCATACTTCAAGTTCAATCACAAACCCTAATTACAGCAACAAAATTTCATTAATTCTCTACGAATGCTTAAAGTCTTCTAACTCATTCAAACGAAAATTCACCAAGTAACAGAAATTTAGGTTTAATTACAAAGTTAGTAGAAGAATTGGTACGATAAACAGATTAAATTCTTGCCCTAGTTCAATGAAACTTATGAAATTGAAGCAATATAAACAGAAAAAAACGAAATTACAAGGATAATATCAAGCATTTATTACTCAAAATTAACGGAAAAATAACCAATAAAACTGAAAACAATGAAGAAATTGAAGCAGAGAGGTCCTACCAGAGATTGAAAACTGTATGAATCTGTGTTTCAGTAACAGAAGAATTGGAAGTTTAGAGAGAGGGAAAATATGATTTAGATGAAGAAGATAGAGAAAGGAGAGTTCTTGCTTAAATCCGCATCTCGAGGGACAAAAAAAATGAAGATGAGATCTGAAGAAAGAAACTAATCTACATGAAGCAGAAAACCGAGAAAGTTTTTTTTTTATCTCGAGATGCGTTTTTATAACGCCAATGAAATAATACGGTCTTGATATATATACACGAATCTCGGGGAAATCCAATGGTGAATATTTGGTGATGTTCTTATAGGGGGTTGATCGTTTATATTGAGAAAGTTACGGATATTCTCGAGATTTGCGCAGGCCAAAATCCCGTATCTAACTAACTGTGAAGTCTGTACTCCCAAGATCTAGATCAATGTATTTTCTTGGGATTAAGTCAAAATCAGTTACTCATCCAAGGATGGTCTGGGGCTGATGATGGCATGGAATGTGGAATTTTGTGATAGCTCTAGAATTAGAATGATAGGGAATGATCAAATTAGATGGCAATTAACTAATTTAGGAAAATTCACAGGGAAGTATTGGTAAATACTTGCACTAAAGCATTACCCGTTAAAAGTCGTATTGGTAAATACATAGGCAATGATCTTATATGTGCAGAATGTCCGACCCTGGAAACTATGGAACATGCTCTACTACATTGCCCAATGGCAAAGAACATATGGTTCTACTTTAATGTTATCTCGGACAACGTTAGTTCGATAATAGAATGGATCTTCTCTTGGCATAACTCTTCTCAGAGAACCACACCCTCTAATGGCACCCACTTTGCAACAATCCTATGGAATATATGGAAAATGAGATGTGATAATTGCTTTCAAAATACCATTACTGAGATTAAAATTGTCATAACGAATATCAACAGCTTTCCGAAAAAAAACAGTGGAAAAAAATAGGAAGAATATTTCAAAAACTACTAAATGGCAACCCTCTATGGACCCCTACATCAAGATTAATGTAGATGTCTCTTTCATCTCAGTTACAGAAAATATTGGGATTGGTCTTATTGCTCATAATGCCCAATCCACATTTATTGGAGCATTCGCATCCTCGGAGAGAGTGAGGAACGGTGAAGAAGGTGAAGTTGTAGCCATTTTACATGGTCTCATCTGGGTTGAACAAAATAATTATAAGTGTATAATTATAGAAAGTGATAATATCAACCTTATCAATCATCTCAAAGATCGGAGGCATACCATCCACTGGTACTCTAATATACATATTAAGAAGATCAGAGAAGCAACAAGAAGATTGGATTGTGTCCACTTCAGCTACACAAATAGACAGCTGAACGATCAAGCAGACAAGCTTGCTAAATGGGCGAGGAAGAAGAATAGGTCAAAGTTGTGGAAAGTTGTTCCATTTTTTTTAATTAATAAGTATTGTAATAGTGTACTTATTTAAGTGTTAATGAATGTATTTCTTAACAAAAAAAAAAATAAAGATAGGGATAGTGGAGTCGAACGGTGCAGAGTCAGACCTCTATGCGCGGGTTGAGCCAGGCCGACCCTCCCCTTTAACAGGTCGGGCAGGTATGTGGCTTGGTCCGGAGTAATTGCTCCATTTAAAGGCGCGTGGCATAAAGAAAAATCTTATTATATAAAAGATTTGGTCAATCAAGATTGACTTTATTCGACAACTAATCCCTCAATTATTAAGACATGTACTCTTAAACTGTGGAAGTCCCAAGTTCGATTCCCAACAGAAGTGAAATCCATGATTTATTGAACTTGAGTTATTAAAGGTGCAAACAATAGTTAGATGAGTATTAGGGCATTAGTTTGGTTGGGCCGTAGGCTATTAGTTTAGTTGGGTCATATGCTATTGGTTTAGTTGAGCTTTAGCCTTTAGACATGTTTCTTTAAAGTTTCAGTTCGGTGGTTTCGTATTTATCACATCTTTGATGTAACAATGTCTTTGTAATGACAACATCTATTGCTATAATTGAAACTCAATATAAGTAAAAAAAAAACCAGAGGACAAATAGTGTAATATAAATCATAATTCTGTCAATTCAGATAACAAACAGTCCAATATAAATTATATATCCATTTTTTTTTTTTTTTGCAAAAATATAAATTAATAAAATACTCATTTTCATTAATCTATATAATAAAACAGAAGAAAAAAAGCTGATTGGGAGAAATATCCTTATTCAATTATGTATATTGCTTAGAGACCCTTATAAATCTTGGCCCTCCAATTTTTATCTAAAAGTTTGAGATGAATAACTTTCCATGCTTATGCAATAGTTTTATGGTTTTCTTTCCAAAAAAACAAAAAAATAATCGATCTCATTCTTTAAGATTACTCCCAAAAATGTAACCAAGAGGTAGAATTACTACCAATTTTTCTTTTTGATGAGAGGAAGAATTACTACCAAATTACTGTTTCGAATTTTTAAAAATGGAAGAAGTTGTATAAGTTGCTATTTCTTTCTATGCTTAGAGACCCAGCCCCCTCAACGCCTTTCAAGATTTTTTTAGGGTGAAGATCATCTTTTGTTGTTTTTTGGTTCTTCCCTACTCCGCAAAGATGAAGATCTTCATTAAAACCCTAACAGGAAAAACCATAATCCTAGAAGTTTAATCCTCTTATGCTATTGGCACTGCCAAAGCCAAGATACAAGACAAGGATTTGAATCAGATTCTGTAGGTTGTGGGGGTTTGTATTATCGTGAAAGGATGGTTTGCTGAAGAACTTAGGCAAAAACTCTCCAACTGAAATCCTCATTTCCTCATGGCATTCCATGTTTATGAACCCCTACTTTTTCAATTGGTTAATCAAATTTTGAACCCGTTTAAGCTTACATGAAATTATTGATTCTTGGGGAAAGCTTCATCCAATTTATTTGATTTGTGCCCTTAGAAAAATATTAATGAATAGTGATTTTGTGATTAATGTTTTTCTTAGTTGTTAATATTTTTCTAATTAATTCATATAGGAAGAGAAGAACACACATTTTTAGAATTTAAGTTTCTTCAGATCTCCATTAATGGAGGTCTCGTCTAGAAGGAGAAAAGGAAAAAGGATTACGAAGATTAAAAGTGAAGAAAAAGACAACATGACAATCTTGGAAGGTTAAAATATAACTTTTTGGTCAATGTATAGAAAAACGCAAAACGAGCCATCTCGGTATTTTTGATACCTTAGAGACCATGCGAAAAACTTGTTATACTTTTGGGGGCCAATCGGAAAATAACCCTAAGAAATTCTTTTGGAAAGGCTCGATCTGTTAATTTGACTTTTACATACCAAAGTTTGTTGTCCGGTTGCTAATAAAGAAAATGAGTTGCATTTACTTACACAAAACCAGTGAGTTTCAGTATGAATTTTACTATTCGTTGTAACCCTACCATCCACCGTGTTTTTATTTTTGTATTATGTTTCAACTTCACCACTGGAATATATTTGTCAAAATCAAAGTCTGAGTATGGTTTTCAATATCAACTTATTATGTTATTTTTTATTAAAAAATGGTATTATATTGTTCTGTTCCTTATTGACGTTGTACAATTTGACCCTTTCTTTTGCAGCCGAAAATAAAACTAAAAATGAATGGGCTTGCTTCACGAACTCGTAGATGAAGTATGCGAAGCCACTCAATTTGCTCCACGAGTTGGTGAAGACGAATGTATTGGGAGTTTGGGACAAAGGAGGAGTGTGCTAGGATTAGATGTTGAGAACAAATATGACGGTTTGCATGTTTCAGATCCTGGAAATAAAATTGCATCACATCTGAGGTAGATATATTATGCATTATATGTAGTTAAGTCTTTGTTCAAAGTTAGCAACGTAATACACTGCACTGTATGTGTCGTTAATTTTGGGTGCTTCTAAAGGCACCGGGCCAAAAGGCTGTTAGCATCCAGAACTTTTATTGACTCGGGTCAAGGGCCATTGACCCAAGTTCTCTATGAGCATCGGTTTTTAATGTGGGTGACGTTCACTTTCATTTGCTTCTTCCATCCTCGTATTTCATTAACAGCCCGTTTGTGGCTGTTAGGTCACGGATTACCTGATTCATGACCTAGGGCGATCTCACAGGGCATCAACTCACCAAATGGCAACAACAGTAGCAACAATGGCAACAACAGTTGCAACAATGGCAATGCTAAACGCAAAATGTTTGAACATCAACTCACCAGACAAAATCAACCTCTTAAAAGCAAACTACAAAGCCCATCTCCCTCTTCTCTCTTCAAAATCTCCCAAAAAGTCTCAATATGTCAAACTTATCGTCTTCTCTAACTGGAACTGCCATTGTCCATGCCGTCTTTTCCACCTTGGGTAATTGTGATGCAGCTTTTGTAGCACAACAGATAGCTCAGATGGCCGAAGGCGATAACCGTGGAACTGCACTTTTACTACCCATACTTCTTGCTACCCTTCGGGTTCTTTACAATATTCTTAAACTAGCACTTAACCAACTTAACATAATGAGGAGTTCAAATGGAGTTACTATAGGTCTCGGGATTAGTGGGTTGGTTGCTTCTAACTTTCTCTCTACACCTTTTGCACCAGCAATCGAAATCGCTTCCATTGCTGAAGCTTCGACATCTACAGATAACAGGGGATCATTTCTTTTGTTTGTTCTTGCTGTTGGGGTCTCTCCTTATAATAAAAGGACTCCTAATTGAAATAGGATTTCCCCTATTCCTTATTTGGGGAAAAATAGAAACTTCTATTTTTTTCAAGCTTAAAAAGGAATTCCTATTTCTATTGGTAAACCTCCCCATTTATCATTATAAAAGGAAATGAAAAGGAATAGATTATTCACAACAACTTTTAGAACAAAGATAAGGCAAAGAAAGAGAGATTTCTGAAGTGGTTCTTTCAGGAGAAATTGAAAGAGTAGAATATTCGTTTGAAGAAAATAAGATTATTAATCTTGTGAAGCAATTTAGTTTGTGGTTATCTTCTTCAGCCTTTGGTAATCTAAGATTTGTTCAAATCCTCAGGAGTAAGAGATTTCTATTTCTTTGTTTCTTTGTCTAGTTTATCCACCATGGTTTCGGTGAAGAGTTGTTATCCAAAAGTGTTTCTACCCATCTTGAAGAATTGGTTAATCCATTATTTAACTATAGTGGAAGATTTCGGGATGTCCCGTGGTTTTTTACCTTCTATCTTGGAGGAGTTTTTTGCCACGTTAAATAATCTTGGTGTCTCTACTTTTACTTTCGCATCGTTTATCTCCATATTCCTGAACAAGTTAATTAGGTTATTTTTTCCTAACACTTGCTCCTGTTGTTCTTTGGGTTCTTTATAACATTCTTCAACCTGCTCTGAACCAGCTCAACAGGATGAGGTCTGACCAAGTAAGAAGACCAAAAAATTGTTGAATCTTCTCTTTTTGTTGCTCATTTTTCTTGTTATGTTGTCAGTTCTTGAATGGTTTACTACTTCATAGATGGGCTGTGATCATTAGGATTCATGTATAATATAGCCCATGGTAACTGTTATATGAAATATAATATGGTGTGTGATTTAGAGTTCGGTTTGCTTAGAGAGAAAAACTTTGAAATTGGGATTTCTGGTTGGTTTTGTAAGAGATGGATGGAGGGGTGAGGGTTATACCTAGTTATATTAATACATCAAGGATTACAACACAATTGACTTCTAAGAGAGTTCATGTTTTGAAATGGGTTCATTGTTAATTTCACTAAAAACTTATTTTTTAATAAAGATTACTAAAGTATCGTTCAACCACTGATCATTCATCTTGTTTCTTAAGTGTGTCTTGACTAACTTCGTAGTTGAAAAAAGTTCTTTCAACTCCGTCAGTTGCAACCGGCCAAGTTAGTTATGCAACAACATTATTTTGATAAATTTAGTGAAATGGGTGTAGTATATATTACATGAATACATAACCTTTTGCTACGACCAAAGCCATAACTATAGAACTTAATTTTCACTTACGAACTACCTGTAACTGAGAATTTGCAGCTAAAATTCATTTGCGATGTCGTTATTGGTCATTTGCCATTTGTCGAAGCTAAAGCTTATTTGCTACAAATATGGGGGCACACAAAAAACCCTTCAATTTTGTAGTTTTTTCGGAGAGGATCTACGGGGTGCGACCGCACCCCCTTGAATCTGTCCCTCTCACACTAAAACCAAGGGAAACAGTAAAGTTCTTGGTTATTTCTCGAAAGAACCCTCCAAGCACTCAACCTACGTGAGCAGTCAAGCTCGTTTCGTTTTTCTTCTCAATGCTTGTCCCGATAATCGAAAGTTATAGTGTGACAGTAGCAATACTATATTAACTTAGTATGGATCGCTACCACGGGGTGCTCCGTGCTCACCAACAATGTATCTTTCAACAAAAAAAAAAACAATGTATAGTTCGTATGTTTTTTACATTGTTGTTGTGTTTTTCTTTCTTTTGCTTCACTTCTCCAACAAATCTAGTTACGTAGTTTGTATTCCACAGAGCCCATTGAATGCACAATCCAGAGGGGTATGACTATTTAACGTATCTGCTGATCCCATTAGAGTATACTCAGGTTGAAGAAGAAACAGACTTCCACGCCATTATTCATGAAGTAGTTGTAATAGTGAATAAAAGGGATTGAAAGCCTTTTAGTCCCACATTTTACAGCATTAAAAGAAAACCTATTGAGTCCAAAATAAAATGGAAAAGAAGTGATATTCTAAAGCATACCTTTCTCGGCCTTTTGGCTAAGATCAAGTGTAGTATCTGTTCTTATCAGTTTAATATCTGATATGTGAGCCATCGGTTCACACGATATTAAATTAATTTTTCTTTGGGGGAGGTCCCATCACAATGGCTTGCCATTGGGGTCCTCAAGCGTCGCCTGTGTGTTGCACTATTGCACGGGGACCAGGCGCACCCCTTCCAAATCTAAAACCCAATTCTTCTTTATCAACTACTTCAAGCATATGATTCAGCTTCTGTGGAATGATGTGTGCACTTTAAAGCATAAATTTCCCATCTGTGAATGATTTGTCATTGTGTTCTTGGTGATGAGGATCAAAATATGCTTAAAGAGGAATTCGGTTTGAAATAATCCAATTGTAACCGGAAGGCAGAGACCAAACCACCCCTAGAGATTGAGCTACTGAATCTGTTCATGCTTGTAACGAAAGGTTTGCAAGAACTTAATCGTGGCAGGCTAACAAGATCAAGTGTAGTATTTGTTCTTATATATTAGTTTAATATTTGATGTGTGGGTCATCGTCGAACATGTTATTGTGTTCATTTTTCTTGGGGAAGAAGCTCCACGGTGGCTTCCATTTGGGCCTTCCCCCGTCGTCAATGCATGGGCTGATGGCCATCGAGCACCCGCCCAAATCTATAAAGGCCAAACATCAGTTTTTGACGTGGATACATTGGTTTTCTTGTTTGTGATATCAGCTAATAAGTTCTCGATTCAGACACATTTTTGGGTTCTTGTTTCTTGTGTTTCTTTCATTTTCTCCAAGTGTACCTCTAATCAGTAGTTAATCAATGAGTGAATGCACTCGATACAAAGAAAGTGTATATAGAAAATGGACATTAGTTGTTTTCTAAGGAAAATAACCAAGCATGGAACCAATACAGAATACAGTCCACTACTTTACGTCCAATTACGTTTCTTAGGGAACGATGATAATTAATGATTGGATATTTTGAGAAATCAACTGAAAATTAATGCAATGATACTGGTGAAGTAAAGAGACAGCAACAGTAAAAATCTCGAAAAGAAAAAGTAATCGAAATATATAATTTGGTGTTTTGACAAACGAAACAAAGAGACGATAAAAATCACCATCTTATCATTTATTAAGTTCTTAACTATATTTTTTCTTATGGGATAAAAATCAACCCCAACTTAAGAGATGAGTTGTTGTACTTCACTCCTACATTGTTTGAGTAAGGGAAGCAAGTGTACTAAGATGAGTATAAAATGGAGCCGAAATGAAGTTTAAAAGCATACCTTTCTCGACCTTTTGGCTAAGAACAAGTTTAATATTTGATATTTGTTCACATAGGAAATAGACTTGACACGATTCAACATGATCAATTTTTCATACTTGTAACCATCTTGCCTTGGTGTTGTAAAACACCACACAACAATATAACTTACAAACTACTTAATTTTGTGATCAAAATATGCATTTTGCACGCTTTCACAATAGTTTTGATTGATATTGGAAAAGATCATATCTGGTGCTCGATGTGGACAGGCATTGAAATAATGAGAATGTATGCTCGAGGATTTTGCTAAACCTCATGTGTTTTTGCATTTGGGATGGAACAGATGAAGTCATGGGATATATGTATAGTTTTATTCTGGGTTGTTATGGGGCTAGTCTCGAGTTTGTAATAAGTGGAAATAGATTAAGTTGTTGTGCTATTTTCAGAACTTGATAGTCCCACATTCACAAGTGAAAGAAAAAGCTATATAGAGTAGTTGTACAAGATAAGGTGAACGGGTAACTTTAAAACATACTTACCTGGACGGGGTCAATGGTTGATCAAGAAGGACCATGGCCTAGGTTAGTGACCTCCATTGCACTTAGGAGGGGCACTCGCCTAAGATCTACTCAAGTGGTGGAGTCTACGTCATAATTTGTGATAGAGGGGGTACGCGTTCGCGCACCTGCCAATTTTATGTTTAATATTTATGTGAGTGTTTCAAGTTCATGTGTTAAATTCACAATGTTTGCCACACATTACCTTTTGTGTTTTCACAACAAGGCTGAGAGATAGATGGAAGGTGGATTGTAAAGAGATGAGGGACCGTTCATTCCGAGGAAATAACACAGTGAGATATGGGTTTCAAATTTCATTAAGGGTGGAAGAATATTGAGGAAATAACACAGTGAGATATGGGTTTCAAATTTCATTAAGGGTGGAAGAATGTTTTGCAAAGGGAGGAAATAACAGTGAGATTAGGGTTTCAAATTTCATTAACGGTGGGAAGAATGTTTTGCGAAGGGAAAGAGAGATTCAGAAATGTGTAATCTCGAGGAGGCTTCATCAAGATAGCCTTTATAATTTGGGCTATAACCCAGAAAGATGCAAGGCTTGGTTTTGATATCGAGTTTGGAGTTTCAGTAAGGAGTGAGAAAAGGGAAGCATCGACATCCAAAAGTTCGAAAAGCATTGTAATCAGGTTTTCGACTTGACAACTTTTCAGAGGGGGATAATCCATTTAGAACAAATGTGGGTAAACGATTGATGGTCTAAATTGCAGTCTGAAAAGCATCTGGCCAAAATTGATGAGGAACATAAGCTTGATGAAGAAGACAGACAACGGTTTCTACTAAATGTCGAATTTTTCGTTGGCCCACTCCGTTTTGTTGCGGAGTATGGGGACATGATCGACGAGTATGTATTATGCCATTTTTAGTAAGAAAGTCAGAGAGATCAGAACTGACATAATCTCCACCACCATCGGTCTGAAGAGTTTTAATTTGTTTACCAAATTGCTTTTCCACCAAAGTTTTGAAGATTTGAAAAATTGTTTTAACCTCTAATTTTGCTTTTAAAAAAATAGATCCAGGTAAAACGAGTGTAGTCATCGATGAGCAATAAAGTATAACGGTGACCGAAAGAGGACACCACCGGCGATGGACCCCACAAATCAGAGTGCATTCATTCATGAGGAGAAGAAGAAGAATGAGTAATAATTGAAAATGGAAGACGATGATGCTTTCCAGCGATGCAACTTAAACATTTACTTAAATACATTACAAACTTTTTATTTTAAAACCATTGTTGCTAATAACAAAATTTAAAATTTGCAGACTAGGATGAGCTAAACGTCGATTCTAGACATCTGATGTGGCTTGAGAAGTTGATGATAAAGATGAAGCAAAAAGAGAGAGACAAGGTGAAGTTTTGGAATCTGAAAGGCGGAAGAGATCCTCATCAATCGTTCCGACGAGGAGTTTCCTCCCTGTGGAAATTTCCTAAACAAAGAACCCATGACGATGGAAGAGAACGAAACAATTAAAATCTCGAAGGAGTAGAGAAAAGGGATTAAATTCTTTTGAAAGTCAGGAACTAATAAAACATTTTAAGTGTTAAGTGAGAAGATGGAAGGAGATAATTACCACTACCAGCAACAGGAGTTACTTGACCAGTTCCTAAAGGAGATATCCTTCGATCAAAGATGCAATACAAGCAATTTGTCAGATAGGAGAATTGATGAAGAAGATCACCGAGTTCGGACGATTTAGGAATCGTAATGTTTTGCTAGAAAACAACTACGATCGTCGAATCACGAAGCGATTCGCGGCTAACTTAGTCCGGATCCTACATCGGGTTACACCAAAGAGTGTCGACTTGATCGGAAGATATGACTAAATGGATGAGACATATAAACATGGGTTGGACCCATAAATATGTCCAAAAGGCCTAAAGGAAATTAAGGCAAAGATAGTACTAAGGCCCGAATAAAAAGGTATTTGGGTTGGGGCTTAAAAGAGGAGAAAAGGCCCATTATATGAGCCGACCATGCTGGGCGACTACCCTATAGGGGCCGGCGAGATCTGCCCTATTAGAGCTTAGTCTGGCTCGCCAGAGTAAGGGAAGAGAAAAAAAATAGAAACATGCTCCTATTTTGATCAAGTCCTTATTCTACTTTTATTTTGGCTTTTAGGAAACCTAGTTAGGGGTTGTCTCTAACTTAGGATTCTATATAATGTCTCATTAGAGTTGAATGAGGTGTGGAAAATTCTCAAGAAGTTTTCTAACTCTACAACATCAAGTAGAGAGGGGTAGAGAGGGAAAGAGAGAAAAGTTTCCAACTATCTATCTAATCTAAAGAAGAAGGTGTTCTTCGTCTAACCACCATTGGAGTTCTAGCTAACAACACGGTGGGAGATCAAGTTGATTACTCGGTGTCTCAAGTAGAGGAGCTACAATTGTAGTTTTTGATCTTCTTAAGCGATTGGAAAGGTTCGAAAAAAATTTACCGATTAAGGTAATCTCTAAACTAACTTAGTTACATTATTAGCTTATGCATGAGATTTGGGAATACTAGTGTTAGACATTGGCGAGCCGAGTGACCAAAATTTCCACAGTACTGACAGATAAGGTGTTGAGGATGAGGCCCAAGAACATATGAAGAGGTATTTTTCTGATAATTTCCTCTGTTTGAAGTATAACCTCTTTGAAACCCATGACCTTCTCCTCTGTAATGACGCCCCATGTTTCCTCTTTGACCAGGGTATGTGAGAGCACGAGCTTGAGGAGTTGGATTAGAAAGATGAACAGTGGGTTGAATGGTTTGAGGTCGAAGAAGCTCAAGACGAAATTCACGAGTGAGTAATGAGGAGTGAAGCTTAGAATAGGTTGGAGGAATCAATCGAGTGGTTATGGAAGTTACAAAGTTTTCACAATCAGAGTCTAATCCAAATAAAACAATAAGAACCAGTTCAGAATAAACTATTGGATGTCCAATAGCAGCAAAAGAATCATAAAGAGACTTAATACAAATAAGGTATTCAGAGATTGTTTGAGAACCCTTTTTAGACGTTTGTAGCTGCAACTTCAAATTCATGAGTCTGGCAGAGTTAATGGAAGAGAAATTTTTCTCCAGAAACTCCCAAACAGCTCGAGAAGAAAATAGGCCAAGAACGAGGCTAAGAACTGATTCAGTAAGAGTGGCATTGAGTCAAGAAAGGAGCATTTGGTCGATTCGATACCGATAAACATAGTCATGGTTAGGAAGTGGGGAAAAAGATACCTCGGAGGAAGATGGAAGAAACTCAACAAGAAGATGGTGGGAGCCATTAACATATTTGTACAAGTCTTGAGAGTGAAGAATAGGAATTAGGAGTTGGCTCCTCCATAAGAGATAGTTTGAGTTATCAAGTCTGATAGAGACTAACTTAGTAATGTTGGATAGAACATGAAACGAAGAAGTAGAAGAAGTCGGGGTAGGAGGAGAAGAGACAGCGGTGGGAGAAGAGGGATGAATAGTGAAAAATTGCTCTTGATACCATGTGAATGTTAGAACTCAAGATACCCTTAATTATAGGGTATTGATTGGGATTACAATGTACACTTATACCCTTAACAAAGGGAATAAATACAAACCATATACAATCATTAACTAATACATAACAGATATGACCTTTTTGCTATGACCGAAGCCATAAGTAAAGAACTTATTTTTCACTTACGAACTCCCCCGAATCCAAAGGTTGTAGCTAAAAGTCATTTGCGACGTCACTATTGGTTACGTGCTATTTGTCATAGCTAAAGCTCTTTTGCTACGAATGTGGGCCATAACAAAAGCCTTCTATTTTGTAGTGATTACTACTAAATTTTTTAGGGAGGATCCAGGGGGTGCGACGACACCTCCTTGGATCCGTCCCTCACTGTCACACTAAAACCATGGGAAACAATAAGGTTCTTGGTTATTTCTCGAAGAACCCTTCGACCACTCAAACTAAATGAGCAGGCAAACTTGTTATGTTTTTCTTCTTAATGCTCGCACCGAACATAGAAAGTTATAGTATGACAGTAGCAATACTATATTAACTTAGTAAGGATCACTAAGTTATGTTTTTACATTGTTGTTGTGTTTTTCTTTCTTTTGGTTCACTTCTCCAACAAGTCTAGTTAAGTAAGTAGTTTGTATTCCACAGTGCCGATTGAATGCAGAAACAGACTTCGACACCGTTATTCATGAAGTAGTTATTGTAATAGTGAGTGAAAGGGATTGAAAGCCTTTTAGTCCCACATTTTAGAGCATAGAAAGCAAACCTATTGAGTCTAAAATAAAATGGAAAAGAAATGATAATCTAAGGCATACCTTTCTCGGCCTTTTGGCTAAGATCAAGTGTAGTATCTGTTCTTATCAGTTTAATATCTGATATGTGAGCCATCGGCTCACACGATATTAAATTAATTTTTCTTGGGGGAGGTCCCATAACAATGGCTTGCCATTGGAGTCCTCAAGCGTCGCCTGTGTGTTGCACTATTGCACGGGCCAGGCGCACCCCTCCCAATCCGTAACCCCAAATTTGACTTAATGACACTAGCAAATGGATCAAAACATATCCGTCTCATATGCGGATGCACTAGCAAATGGATCAAAATGTGATTAAAGAGAAATTTGGTTGAAAGAATCCAATTGTAATGTGAAGGCGGAGGCGGAACCACCCCAAAGAGACTGACCTACTTAATCTGTTCATGCTTGTAATGGAAGGCCCACAAGATCAAGTGTAGTATTTGTTCTTATATATTAGTTTAATACGTATTTGATGTGTGAGTCAGCCCAGCTTCCACCCCTTGTAGTTCATGATGGTGTATCACAGAAATGGGAGCAACCCTTCCTCTAATAGCTCCCAGAACTTCACCACTACTGTCTGTCTCCACTGATACAACATCTAAATCCAGCTGAAGTGCTATAAAAAACATTGGTGAAAATCCGCTTGTTTCTTTCAACTCAAATATGATAGAAGAAACCATTGAATACAAATCTACCAAACTTCCTGCAATATCATGCTACCTCCTGCTCAAAGTGTAACAGGGCTACCAACTTCTCTAATGGCCTGATAAGTCAGCCAAAGTGAAGTCACCCTTATCCCCAGCAGTCCAGACCCTCACATTTTCGTTGTTTCCTTCAATATTAACCTCCTGGAGTCCGTCAACAAACTCTCTGTACGAGTTAGTTGCCATTTGGGAGTATATTTGTTTCTTTATCCGTTATTTAGTTTACTTTTATTTCTCTTATTCCTCTTATTCTTTCACTATCCCAATGGTTTTTAGGTACTTTTTTCTCGTGTTTCTTTCCTATTGACCATGATTGGTTCACATAGGGGACAGACTTGACACTACTCACCATGAATGAGTTGTATATCTGTAGCCATCTTTTGCAAAAAAAAAACCACACAGCAATGTAACTTACAAACTACTTACTTTTGTGATCAAATAAGCATTGTGCAAGCTTTACAATAGTTTGGATTGATGTCGACAGGCATTGAAATCATGAGAATGTATGCTTGAGGATTTTGCTAAACCTCATGTGTTTTTGCATTTGGGATGGAACAGATGAAGTCATGGGCATATATGTATTAGTTATTTTGGGTTGTTATGGAGCTACACTTCAAGCTACTTGGGCCCGCATTGAGTTCTAGTAAGTGAAAATTGATTAAGTTGTTGTGCTATTTTCAGAAGGTTGTTAGTCCCACATCCATGAAGTGAAAGAAAAAGCTATATAGAGTAGTTGTACAAGACAAGGTGAGCGGGTAACTTTAAAACATACTTACCTGGACGGGGTCAATGGTTGATCAATAAGGACCATGGCCTAGGTTAGTGACCTCCATTGCACTTAGGAGGGGCACTCGCCTAAGACTCTACCCAAGTGGTGGAGTCTACGTCATAATTTGTGATAGAGGGGGTACGCGTTCGCGCGGCCCCTGCCAATTTTACGTTTAATGTTTCTGTGAGTGTTTGAAGTTCATGTAGACTAAATTAAATTTACAATATCTACCACATATTACTGCTATCTACTTTTGTGTTTTCACATATCCATATGAAACAAACTCACCATCTCTTTTTGTATTTTCACAGCAATTGCAATCATTTTGATAGAACAAGCTCCCTATCTTCTTTTCTGTGTTTTTACAACAATTGGAATCGCTGTGATGGAAGAAACTCACTATCTTCTTTTCGTGTTTTAACAACAATTGCAATCTGTTTGTACGGTTGTTCTTCATGAATCCAACGAACTGAATTGATGTAATTTGTTTAGTTTTAACGGTTTGTCCATATCCTCAAGAGTAATAGATGAAAGTCGTTTTTGGATGAAGTCGTTTCTAGAAATTAATCGAATCAATAAATAAGCATATAGAGAGTGGGTCGAAATAGTCCCACATAGATGGGTTTAAGCAAGCAAGGAAGTGGAAAACTACTACAAAAACACAAAAGAGATAGTGTAGAAAGCATACCTTTCTCGGCCTTTTGGCTAAGATCAAGTGTAGTATCTGTTCTTATCAGTTTAATATCTGATATGTGAACCATTGGTTCACACGATATTAAATTTATTTTTCTTAGGGGGAGGTCCCATCACAATGGCTTGCCATTGGGGTCCTCAAGCGTCGCCTGTGTGTTGCACTATTGCACGGGCCAGGCGCACCCCTTCCAAATCTAAAATACTAATTATTCTTTATCAAATACCTCAAGCCCATGTTTCAGCTTCTCTGGAATTATTTGTGCACTTGATCTTAAATAGACCACTTGTTGTTGAGTCAAGTAGAAAAGTTAAATATCATAAAGAGTCCAGAAAACCCCCCATGAGTTTTTGGGATTCATAATTCCGTGGATTCATGAATCCAAGTAATATTTTAGTATTTTTAAACGTCTTTAGAAAAAATATAATTTTTGAAAAAAATAATGATTTTGAAAAAAAATAATGATTTTGTAGAAGGAAATATTTTGAGTTAATTCCTATATGGCCCCCTACTTTGTGACCAGCTTCCTTTATGGCCCCCTTTTTTTTTCGTAAATTCAAATATGGCCCCCTATTTTCATGTAAATGTCAATAATACCCTTCTTAATTCTAAATTTAAAACATTTAAAAAAAACTTATTTCCACCTCACCCCTCTCTCTCTCTCCACCTCATCTCTCTCTACAACTCACCCCTCTCTCCAATTCACTTCTCTCACTTTCCAACTCACTCCTCTCTCTCTCTCCAACTCACCTTCATCTTCTCCGAATATTTCCGGCCGGCGACCTCCAAAAAAAAAAAAAATTTTTTTTTCCTCTCATCTCTCTCTCTCTCTCTAAAAACTCCGGCGAAGGGGGTTTCCCTTCGCCGGAGCCGTGAACAGACCGATCTGGTCTGTTCACGGCAGACCTTTGAAGATCTGGTCTGCTCGTGAACAGACCAGATCTGGTCTGTTCACGGCAGACCTTCAAAGGTCTGCCGTGCTCCGGCGAAGGGAAACCCCATTCGCCGGAGTTTTAGAGAGAGAGAGTTGAGAGATTTTTAAAAAAAAAAAAAATTTAGAGAGAGAGAGGAGAGAGAATTTTTTTTTAGGTTTGAAGGTGGCCGGTCGGAAAATTTTCCGGCCGGCCACCTTGCCGGAGAAGAAAGGGGTGAGTTGGATAGAGAGAGAGGTGAGTTGGATAGAGAGAGAGGTGAGTTGGAGAGAGAGAGGTGAGTTGGAGAGAGAGAGAGGTGAATTGGAGAGAGAGAGAGGTGTAGGGAGAGATGAGGTGGAGAGAGAGAGGGGTGATGTGGAAATATTTTTTTTTAATGTTTTAAATTTATTATTAAGAAGGGTAGTAATGACATTTACCTATAAATAGGGGGCCATATTTGAATTTACGAAAAAAAAGGGAGTCATAAAGGAAGCTGGTCACAAAGTAGGGGGCCATATAGGAATTAACTCAAATATTTTTTTGTTGATTTTAAGTTTGAAATTTAGGTTCATTAATCGAAAATCCTAACAAATCATAGGGGGTAGGGTGGGATTTTGGTCTAATACAAATTTTGGAATTAGGAATCCTTAGGATTCAAGAGTCCTAGGATTCTTGGTAGCCAAACAGACCAAGGATTCATGATTCCTACCAAATTCCACTTTTGAGAGGAATCCTACTTAGGAATCCTGCAACCAAACACACCATGAATAGAAAGTAAAAGAAGTCACATAAACAAGATGAGCACATACACAGCTGACTTGGTATTCCAAATATACATTAGGAGAATATCGAAATCAATGATAAGCATATTTCACCATTGATTGTTTTCTTATAGATCAACTGACATGAACTAGGTATGCAGAGGCTTTCTGTCGATGCATTTTGTTTGGCTTTGAATCCTCCTTCGCTCACATCAGAAATACTTAAAGAACCGTACATAGACAACTCCTGTTTGCCCCGTAACTGCAGAAAAGCATTCTGTCTTTGTCGAGACAATCTCGAACTCAGTTATTTACAGTTTCACTAGTGTTTCTTCTTTTCTTTTCTCATTATTTCTCCATGGGTTTGTGGCCATGCTCGAAACTCCAAAAATAAGAAGCTTATTCCAAAAATCTGGTATAGTAACTCAACAAGGTTCACGAAGTTTGCTTCTGGTTATTGATTATTAACCATTGTATCTGGCTGAGTTCTAACATCTGACTTAGGATCTGACTTGACGATAATTATTGTTGAGGATGTAAGTTTCGCATTGTTCTTTAGCTTTTTAGGTTCAGGTTGTCCCTCCAATCTTACCGAGTCCACCTCAGAATAGTTACTGGCATCGAAGTTTGTGAAGGCCTTTAAATCTCGACATTTAATAGAAGCGATGTCATATGTCCTTGCTGCTTCTTCCTCAGTACCTGGTTATAGTTCAAAGTTTTAACACAAGACAAAGTTGAAGGTCTGTTTTTTGTTCAAATTTGCAGTTTATTGGTTATTTATAACTAAGAAGTAGAGTTCATGAGCTGGATATACTCACTAAAAGTGCCGAGATGAAGTCCCTTTCTGCCAGGTATTCCACTTATTCGAGCTTGCCAGTGTCCATCCCCATGCCTGCGGAATACATGAGATTAAAACAAAAAATAAAAAATAAAAATTAGGAAGTAAAAATATAAATATCATCACTTGGCCGATATTCGGATAAGACTTAGACATATTGTGTCGATACTTGGAGTCGAAATCTTGATTCGCCATTGTGTTGCCAATCGAATTGAAGAATCGACCTTCATAGGCTTCAAGAAACAACTCTAATTATTTATACAATTGTTAAATGGAAGACTGCAATTACCACAACCATCAGAATAAAGTCACGAAGATCCAACACTGAAATTGGATCTCCCGTCCACGGGGAAAAAAACATAAGAAAATACATATTCAAAAAGTTCATAACTTCATATCTACAAAAAAAAAAAACTTAAAGAAGCCACAAAGAATAGCCAGCAACAACCAAGGAGCAGCTAGCAACACTGCGCCATGGGCGAGGGATAGAGACTCTCGAGATTGTTGCTTTCGTGCTTCGTTCCCGTCTTTCATGGTCATTCGATTGCTCGGACTCTTCTCTATTGGTCGTATACTCATTCGCTTTAAAGGATGGATATACGGATGGAACACCTAGAACAACAGGCACCGCAGCACAGAAGGGACACTCGAAGGAAGCCAACCAACAACCCACCAGCACTGCCACATCCACTGCAACAACAAGGAGCAGCCGACAACAAGGAGGAGCAACCTGCAACAAGCAAGCCATCATAAGAGCAAGCCAACAACAAAACACAAAACAAAGAAGATAGTGAACAACAATTTCATGAGAATTGGACTTAACAAGCAAAGCAAAAGTATGCAACAATGTCAACAGATACTTGGATTATGGGATAGTAGTCATAGTACTAAAGTGCATAATTACAAAAACTTAAAAAATAGAAATAATTTGCAGAGTACATCACCTTTTTTCAGACAGAGGGTGGAGCTGGAGGCAGAGCAGACGGGGGAATTGGAGTCTGTCCAGCCGGAGTAGACTCATCGTCATTATCATCCTCACACGTAGCCTCATCGAAAGGGTCGATGGGGTTAAATATATTTGTGTACTTGCCCTTCCACCAATCCTTAAGAAGTGATTCAACGTTCTAACGTATCCGGAGTCAAATTACTATGATAATCCCCAAGAATCCGTTTACCCATAGAAAATGCAGATTCTGAAGCCACAGTCGACACAGGAACAACAATCACATCTCGTGCAATAGTGGAGAGAACAAGGTACCTCTTCTCGTTTTCTCTCCACCAATCAAGAACACTGAATCAGACAAATAAAAATTATACAATTAAATGGAAGAAAAAATTAAATGGAATAGATTAGATGATACTTACATAGTTACAGAGATAAGAGAGTCGGAGGTTTGAAGAAATTAGTCCGTGAAGATGAAGACGAGATTTTGAGAGAATGAATCAGGCAAATAAAAACACGATGTCAGAAGGTATTACTATTACCTTAATCAAGTAATCGAATAAGAAGGTGAAACATCTTCATAGTTTCCTTCAATATTAACCTCCTAGAGTCCCTCAACAAACTCTCCCATAGCCATACTCATCATATGAGTTAGTTTCCGTTGGGATGTAAATTTGTTTCTTTATCTGTTATTTGGTTTACTTTTATTTTTCTTCTTTCTTCACTATCGTAACGGTTTTTAAGTTCTTTTTCTCGTGTTTCTTTCGTATTGACCATGATTGAATTGTATATTTGTAACCATCTTTTGCAAAAACCACACAACAATGTAACTTACAAACTACTAACTTCTGTGATCAAACTATGCATTGTGGACGCTTTTACAATAGTTTTGATTGATATCGGAGAAGATGAAATCTGGTGCTCGATGTTGATAGGCTTGAAATCATGAGAATGTATGCTCGAGGATTTTGCTAAACTCATTTGTTTTTGCATTTGGGATATATGTATAGTGTATTTTGGGTTGTTATGGAGCTGCACTTCAAGCTACTTGGGCCAGCATTGAGTTCTAGTAAGTGGAAATTGAAAGTTGTTGTGCCATTTCAAAACTTGATAGTCCCACATCCATGAAGTGAAAGAAAAAGCTATATAGAGTAGTTGTACAAGATAAGGTGAACGAGTAACTTTAAAACATACTTACCTGGACGGGGTCAATGGTTGATCAAGAAGGACCATGGCCTAGGTTAGTGACCTCCATTGCACTTAGGAGGGGCACTCGCCTAAGATCTACCCAAGTGGTGGAGTCTACGTCATAATTTGTGATAGAGGGGGTACGCGTTCCCGCGGCCCCTGCCAATTTTATGTTTAATGTTTGTGCTAGTGTTTGAATTTTATACAATCTATCTACTTTGGTGTTTTGACAACAATTGCAATAGCTCTGATGGAACTAACTCCCTATCATCTTTTTGTGTTCTTGCAACAATTGCAATCACTCTGATGGAACAAACTCCCTATATTCTTTTACAACAATTGCGACCACTCTGATGGAACAAACTCAGTATCTTCCTTTCGTGTTTTAACAACAATTGCAATCTATTTGTATGGTTGTCCTTCATGAATCTAACGAACTGAATTGATGTAATTTGTTTAGTTTTAGCGGTCTATCTATACCCTCCAGATTAAGAACAATAGTCTCTAGATGAAAATCGTTTCGGAAATTAATCGAATCTATCAATAAGAATACCTAGACGGTGGATTGAAATATAGTCCCACATAGATGGGTTTAAGCAAGCAAGGACGTGAAAAACTACTACAAAAACACAAAAGAGATAATGTAGAAAGCATACCTTTCTCGGCCTTTTGGCTAAGATCAAGTGTAGTATCTGTTCTTATCAGTTTAATATCTGATATGTGAACCATTGGTTCACACGATATTAAATTAATTTTTCTTTGGGGGAGGTCCCATCACAATGGCTTGCTATTGGGGTCCTCAAGCGTCGCCTGTGTGTTGCACTATTGCACGGGCCAGGCGCACCCCTTCCAAATCTAAAATGTGAAAGAGCTTCAAGCATATATTTCAGCTTCTATGGAATTATCTTAAATGGGAAATTTGTCTTGTCAGACCATTCAGATCCCTTGCTGTTGGGCCAACTAGCACAGTCATAAAGAGTTCAGGAAGTCCAGCAAACTACAAAGTAAAAGTCACATGAACAAGATGAGCACACACACAGCTAACTTGATTCTAAATATACATTAGCAGAATATCGAAATCCAATCCTCCTTCGCTCACATCACCAATACTTTAAGAACCATAAACAACTCCTGTTTGCCCCGTAACTGCAGAAAAGCATTCTGTCTTGTCGAGACAATCTCGAAATTAGTATATCTACAGTTACACAAGTGTTTCTTTTCTTTTCTCATTATTTCTCCATGCGTTTTGTGGCCATGCTCGAAACTCGAAACTCGAAAAATAAGAAGCTTATTCCAAAAAACTGGTATAGTAACTCAACAAGGATCATGAAGTTCGAGTCTGGTTATTGATTATTAACCATCAAGGATCATGAAGTTTGAGTCTGGTTATTCATTATTAACCATCGTATCTGGCTGAGTTCTAACATCTGAGTAAGGACCTGACTTGACGATAATTATTGTTGAGGACGTAAGTTTTGCATTGTTCTTTAGCTTTTTAGGTTCAGGTTGTCCCTCCAATCTTACCGAGTCCAGCTCAGAATAGTTACTGACATCGAAGTTTGTGAAGGCCTTTAACCCTCGATATTTAATAGAAGCGATGTCATATGCTCTTGCTGCTTCTTCCTCTGTACCTGGTTATAGTTCAAAGTTTTAACACAAGACAAAGTTGAAGGTCTGTTTTTTGTTCAAATTTGCAGTTTATTGGTTATTTATAACTAAGAAGTAGAGTTCATGAGCTGGATATACTCACTAAAAGTGCCGAGATGAAGTCCCTTTCTGCCAGGTATTCCACTTATTCGAGCTTGCCAACGTCCATCCCCATGCCTGCGGAATACATGAGATTAAACACATTGTGCTTTGAATTTCTAAGAGAAAACCACGAAAGAAATGCATGAATTTTTTATTTGTTTATTCTTGGTGTTGATAATTAGGGAAATATACGATTCACGATTAATCATCTCCATGAAGAATTTGTTGAAAGGGAAGTAAGCAATTCTAGAGAGCTGAAATGGATGAGGACCTTGTCACTCCTCTATAAATGGATGACCCTTTCTTAAAGCAACTTTTCCTGCAAAGTGAAACGGGGAAAAAAAGTTAACTCACAAACTTATATACAGAAAAGTACAATCCGGAAATGCTCCTCTATTTACCTTCTAATATACATGACAAACTCCTCTTTGGACATATGGTTCATCTCATCAAGTTCTTTCTCGTAAATAGAACCCTGCATATTAGATATGCACAAATGAGTATTCAAGTGCGTGAAGTGTTGGATGCAAAGTTGTCATTAAGTAACGAACAAATGTATTCGAAGAACTCTTACAGGAAAGTTCAATTTATTAATTGCATTAGAACCCCAGAGTTTGAGAGCTACAAGGTCATAAGCTTGAGCTGCCTTTTCCTCATTATCATATTGTCCTGCATACGTTTTGATTTGAACGATCATAACAAATACACCCATTTATGAAAGATCAAAGGCATAACGAACCACACAACAAATCAAATTCACTTACCAAGAAATACTGAAGAGGAGTTGCGGCAAAAAAAGAAGTCCCAATTGAATTCAGAAGACACAAGCAACAAAAAATAAGTACAAAATTTATTAGCGATTCAAATATGAATTCATATTTAAATGTTTTGCAGCTAGATACAAAACGGAAACGGTAGAAACTATTGAGATTGTTAAGCACACACGGAAGCAGCTTAGTGTTATGCAAGTATTCACTCAAGTTAGAGAATACAATTGCAGATAGAATAAGATCAACACCATTGGTTTCACAACCAAAAATCTAATGAATCGAGTATTCTTCGATAAAAGAACGTCGTTTATTCAACAGTTAGAAACAAGGTTACCAGATTCGCTGGAACCCCCTGCGAACCGCGATCTGGTTGGCGCGTACCCTTTTAGGGTACGTTCCCGAACCAGATCGCCCGATCTAGCGAACCGATTCTCATGAAGAAAGGTAGGAACACAATGGAAATTTTTTGGGATGATAACAATCGGAAAATGGGAGAATTAGCTACAAATACAATTATTAGTGAAGAATTTTGGCAGAAATGTTATATTAATCGAATCATGTATCGAACTATCGTACCGAATAGGTATACCCCCCACGTACCGGATACACTCTAATAGGCGTACCGCGTATCCGTTTTCGTACCGCGTACCAGAGCGTACCGCGAATCTGGTAACCTTGGTTAGAAACTGTCCACACCAAAACTTGCTTAAGTTCTTATGATCTATTTATTGAACTTTATTTCAATGAGTGAGCCACGATCGCCCGTATAACAACAAGCACAAAAAAAAAACTTTTTGTTAATAAGATGTGATTTATAGTAGCATACCTTGTTTTCCTTTACGTCTATGGCCTTCTCGAATGTAACTGTTATCCCAAAGGTGTGCTTCAAATTTTCCTGTCCAAAAGTGTCTGCAAAGTAACTGGATTAGCTTC
>BEHA01001707.1:835467-869263 GCA_002897215.1 Eschscholzia californica subsp. californica
TTTATTATAGTCCAAAAATTCACTTAATCAAACATTGACCCCTAATCTTCATCTTCTTTATCACCTTTACCACCACAACTTCCACCACCACCATCCCGAACACCACCATTACGACCACCATTACCACCTCTTCTCTTTCCTCACTAACCCACTGTTATTCTCTCTCTCTTGTTACTTTCGCTCTCTTCCTCTCTTTCTCCCTAGATCTCTCTCTCTCTCTCTCTTTCCAATAATCAAATAACAACCCAAACCCTACATCAAACCATGGAAAGAGAGTCTAAAAGCTATTAAGAGAGTCTAAAATAGAGATGACTTTGGAATTGAATTTGATATATGGATGTATGTCAAAATGACGAGCATAAGATTCCAAGTAGTCAAGTACTTCTTAGAGACCATCATGAGTCGGATGGGTTTTAATTCCACGTGGAGTAGCCTTGTTCACACCTGCATTTCCACATCGACCATGGCTGTTCTTATTAATGGTCGTCCTGGTCCTACTTTTAATGTCAGTAGGGGTATCCGGCAAGGTGATCCCTTGTCTCCCTTTCTATTCACTGTAGCTATGGAAGGTCTTAGTCGTCTTCTTGAAACCAACAGTCATTCCACTCCTTTTCAGGGCTTCCCGATTCCTAAATCCGACATCACGATTAAACATCTCCTCTTTGCGGATGATTGCATCATTTTTGGTCAGAACTCTCTGGACAATATCACCACCCTTAAGAATATACTGGACACCTTCTGCTCTGCATCGGGTCAGATGATCAACTTCACTAAGTCTACCATATTCTTTTCTAAAAACACCCATCCGAAATTCAAACGTATGATCATACGTGATTTCAAGGTCCATCAATCTTCTAATCTTGACAAATACCTTGGTACCCACCTCTTCATTGGTGCGAATAAACGGAAGTTGTTTTCTTCTCTCATAACTCAGATCCAATCTAAACTCTCTAAATGGCAGACTTCTCTCCTCTCTCCCGCTGGCCGCGCTATTGTTATCAATACAATAGCTGCGGCTGTTCCCCGATACCAAATGCAATGCTTTGCCATTCCCAAGGGAATAAGCAGTCGCATTGAAGTTCTTCAAAGAACTTTCTGGTGGGGAAAATCTAAAACGATTCATACCATTAACTGGTCCGCTATTTGTCTTCCTAAGAAATTGGGAGGTCTCGGCTTCCGTTTACCAGCTCTGGATAACCAGGCCTTTTTGAGTAAGCTGCTGTGGCGTCTTCTCAAAGATACTGGTTCTCCTTGGGCTAAGATTCTCAGAGCGAAGTATTTCAACCATGATCATAAACCTATGCGTGCCAAGAACCATCACTCGTGGTTCTGGAAATCCATCTCCAAGCAGGTGGATAATGTTACTAAATTAACCTTCTGGGATATCAATAAAGGTACTAACATTAATATTTGGTCTGATTATTGGATTCCCAACCACCCTCCGCCGATAGATAATACTAATAATAGCAACCTCACTAAGGTCTCCCAACTTATTATTAATAACCAGTGGAATACGAATATTATTATGCAGTGTTTTAACAGAGATATATCTAATTCCATTTTGAGCATCAATCTGCAGGAACATATGGATGACACGGCTCAATGGTCTCTGACCAAATCGGGTAAATTCACTATCAAATCCATGTACTATTATTTACGTACGGAATATAATGAGTATAGTATTAAAGAATGACATTTCATTTGGTATCTACCGGTCCAACCAAAAATCAAACTATTCCTGTGGAAATGTTGCACCAACAGCTTACCTGTGCGTAGTATTATTGGACGATATATGGATCATAACTTCGAATGTACGTTTTGTCGAGAACCTGAAACGACTACTCATGTCCTCTTACATTGGGAATTAGCTTCTGTGGTATGGTTTCACTTTAATATTATCTCTGGCAATATTACTAACCTGGTTGATTGGATTATTTCTTGGAAAGTTCTCGATGAGCAGATCAGCGGTCTTTTTGCTATTATTCTCTGGCAGATATGGAAAGCGAGGTGTGATAAATGCTTCTCGTCGACTAAGGTTTTACCTATGATGATTATTGATCAGATTCAAAGCACACCAACACTCCTTAAGGAGCCGGTAATCACCCAATCTCAGGAAAGGAACTCCCTCTGGTCCCCACCGATAGCGCCTTTTATCAAGATTAATGTAGATGCCTCGTTCGTGGATGGCAAAGAATTTGCGGGCATTAGTACGTAGTGTATGATGATCAAGCCTATTTTCTAGCGGCGTCGGCATGTAACTTCAGAGGACAAAACGCAGAAGAATGTGAATGTTGGGCAATAGTCAAAGCGCTTCAATGGTCGGCTTCAAAGAACATTGCTTACCTTCATATCGAAAGTGATAATAGTAATATTGTTCAGATGCTCAATGGTAAACAGGCAGATATTGGGTGGCAAACAATCAAGCTCTTCGACCGAATTCGGCAGCTTGAAGGAAATTTCATCAGAATTATTTACTCCCACGTTAATAGGGAAGGAAATACTAGAGCAGATCAGTTGGCTAAATGGAGTCGCCTGCATGGGGAAACTGGATTTGGCTAGCTCGATCAGATCTTCCTGTCTCCTTACAGTCTTCCTTTGTGTAGTTCTTGTGTTCGTAGCTTTCTTCTCAACAAAAAAAAAAAAAAAGTAGTCAAGTACTTGGAGGTGGTTAAGTAATTCATTTCCATCGAAGGAAGAAGGCCATGGAAAGTCAGAGAATCAATGTGTAAGCTGCTTTTGGTGTTTGGAGTTCCCTTTTCATCTCCATTTGGAACGCCCTGTGTAATTGCCTTTGTTGAATAAATATTTATTCCCCGGAGAACTTTTTTTATTCCCGACCTTTCAAATGTCCCTGTTATTGGTTGGGGACATTTGAAATGTCTCCAAATGTATGTGTTAGTGGTTTGTGACATTTCAAATGTCCTGAAATGTCTGTGTTATTCATTTTTCACACAAAACTAGGGAGACAAATTGGTTTGGGGACATTTGGAGACATTTTAGTGTAAATTTGGATAACTTTTGGAGAGAAAATGTTTCTCAAAATATGGAAGACATTTGAAGACACTTGCGGACATTTCAGTAAAGAAGATAATAAAAATAATAATTATTATCAAATTAGATTAATAATCTGTTATATAAAACAGAAGGGAAAATGATGACTGGGACAAACATCCTTATTTAATAAGAGATATTGTTTAGAAGCCCTTCCCAAAATTTAAGATATAGTCCTTCGTAGAAATAAAATAACCTATTTAAAAAATCTTTCTTAGAATTAAAATATCTAATTTGAGAAAAAAATGAAACAAAAGGTATTGCAAGGGTTAAAAAAAGAAAATGAAATCCCTCTCATAAAATAACTAATTTAAAAAAATGAAATAAAAGAAAATAAATAATAAGTAAAATATCAAAAAATTATGGTATCCACTATATAGCAATAATAAATATTGAAAGTCGTCAAATTTAATTGATACGACTGTTTGTGCCTTAGGGCACGGGGTATACCCTAGTATATAATAAATGATATATTTTCGAAATAGTAGTACAAATATATTGTTTCATATGTTTAGACAATAATGATAATATTAAAAGGCCAGCGCTTTGGGGAAAGCTAAATAGTTACCGGGGTGTGAAATTTTGAAGGGAATATGCAAAATTTTGAAAATTTTCCGAGGAAACATATTCTATGAGGAATATGGTTCAAAATAAAAAACCTTCCACCTCACCTCACTCTCTCTCCACCTCACCTCTCTCTCCCCACCATTCTCTTTGTCTTCTCCGACTAGGTAGCATGTCTTCTCCGACTAGGTCTTCTCCGATCAATTAATTCATTCGAAATTTCCTCTTCATTCTGAAGCGTCGTTGATAAGTCTGTCCAAACACTCTTTAATTAGATAGTGTATCGATTTGTTATTTGTCCATGTGTAATCTGGTCCATTGAAACCTAAGTCCAACAAGTTAGAATCTGAAATATATTTTTTGAAAATGAGTAAGAAACGAAATATTAGTATATCCTCCCCATTTGTCATTTGTGGAAGATAATGCATTCAAATCCCCCATAAAGCAATATGGATTAGTAATTCCCCGTAATATAGTCAGAACATTATTCCAGAATGGAAGTCGGTCTCGAAGGCAAGGTGCCATAACTACAAAACAGATCTCATGGTTCAGTAGTAAGGGGAGAAGTAATTGCGAAATGTATTAAATTCGCAGAAGACAAATTAATCGTAATATCGAAATTAGAAGCCTAGTGTAAAATTAAACCCCCACTCCTACCATTAGAAGGAACAAAATAGTACTTAGAAAGATTAAATATATTAAATCAGGAAATAAGTTTAAAATTAGAGATTCTAGTTGTGGAGAGAAAAATCAGAGACGGTTTAGTCGCTCCTAGGAATTGATTAAGTGTTTCTTTTGTCGGGCCGTTCCCTAATCCTCGACATTTCCAAGCAAATAGACTCGTAATGATTTCAACATTTGGGTTGCTGGTACCCTTTCGTTCACAGAGTCTGATGCGATCTGTCTTGCAGTCCTTTTGTAATGCTTTTTAGATCTATCTTCATGAGATCTGTCCACCTCAACCGTAAGTGTTCTCGGATTGTCAGATGTTTCTCCTTCTTCATAGTCGGTCATATTGTTTCCTCACCTGAGTGTCGACCGTATGAACAACAATTGCACTTTTAGGCGTCTGTATTTTACTCTTCTTGATCTGGCGAAGACTAGATAACATATTACCAAAATTAGTTTTAACAGAGAATTGGGGTGAGGGCGTTGGATCCCCTCCCGATGAAGTATTAATGTCGGAGTAAAGTTTAGGAACATAATTTATATTGCTAAATGTCACTCTGAATCCTCATTGTATTTTCGAACCATGGCTTTGAGGACCAGTTGTTTTTGTTAATCAGTCAATTGTTGCTTCAAAAGGTCCCCAAAGGCAAGGGTTGTATGACAAAATTTAATCGATGCCCCGCGAAACCACATGAAGTGCAAAATCGAGGGAGTTTTTCGATTTTCAAGACAATGTAAACGAGTTTATTAATAAATAACTTAAGATTAACTCGTTGTGGAAGAGGTTTAGTAAAAAAAAAATTGATTCTAACCCTTCCGAAAATACTCTACTTTGATGCTTCCTCCACATTTGTAGGAAACACAGTTCCAATAGAACCCGCCAATTTGTTGACCGGTGTGTTGTTAAGTTGTCCTAAAGAAATTCTGTGTAGTTGGAACCCAGCACCATGCTTATTCGAAAGTGTGCTCCTCCGGTGATATACATATCACTTCGACACTGTTGTAGAATGATCATCTCCCCCTAGATTATCCAGAGAGGGCTCTCAATCGCTAAGTCCAGTTTGGTGGTCGTCATGAACTTTAAGATAAATACATTATCCTTGACTTCAGTTAAATTGGATTTGTTAGGGTCATGGATAACTCGTGAAACTTCCATCATTGTTTGGCTTATATCTATCTTCATTGGACTTTGGATGAAAGCAACTTCATTCCTTATAACATCTGTGGACCAAGGAATCAGATCCTCCCCTTCCACCGTGACCGACAGTTGTTCGTCGGTAGTAAGAGCAACAAATTGACTAAGGAATTTGTTATTAGCAGAATCCATGAACACAATTGAATTGACAAAGAAAACTAATAGGTAGAAGAAGAATGAAATGAGACTGATCTCGTGAATAAGAGACCCGTAAAGGGCGACTGGTTTGAAAAAAAATATATACTAATATTATTTTCTATGTTTACAAATAATCTATCGGAAAAAAATATTATTTAAGACATAACTTGTCTACAAACAATCTACCGACGGAAAAAAGATACCTAATATTATTTTCTATATTTAAGATATAAAAACTTTATTAATATATATTGGGTATCAAACTGTAATAATAGATTCTCAACAAAAAAAACTCTAATAATAAATATATCATTAATATTCTGTATCAAACTTTAATATTACATTTATTGTTATTAGAAAATGACACACAATATTAATACTATAGTTTATGTATAATTAGAGTTTTTTTGTTAACAATGTATAATTAGAGTTTGATACTCTATATATGCGGAAATTTATCACTGTTAGAGAGAAAGAGAATCGTTAGTTCATGAAGCCTTCATCGGTTCCCTTCTCCTTTTCGTCAACTTGAATTCGAGTTTGGGATTGATGGTTCAGTAGCTGGTTTCGTGAGAGAAAATAGAGATTTAACTGATATACGCGCCCTAGGTTTTAGTAAAAGGCCCCCATTTTTTGGTTACTAAAAATCTAATTATTTAATAAATGGGCAAGAATGTAATTTTCCATAGCAGAATATATATATATATATGTTAATAATTATAATTATTAATATATGTAAATTAAATATAAATAATAACAATATATTAATAATTACAATTAATGTGTTATATTAATAATACCTATTATCTTTATATTTAATATGCATTAAGAATGCTTATATATGTATCTTAATTATATTAATAATACTTAATTATACTAATATGTATCTTAATTATATATATATATATATATATATATATATATATATATATATATATATATATGTGTGTGTGTGTGTGTGTGTGTTATATTTTATTAATAAGTATTAATATGTATTAATAATATATGTATTATTCATATTATTATTTTTTGAAATATGTATTATCCTACAACTTTGTAAAACTTGATATCTGAAGCTCATATTTGCATATACTTCTATCAAGATAGATCAGAAGGTTATGGAAACCTTTCCATTGTAATGCTTTTAGATCATTGCTCGAAGGATAAAGAGAAGTAAAGGTTTTTTATAAGAAACTATGCTTCTTTGATATGGAAATGTGGGACTATGATTTACCTGCAGTCAATAGAACCAAATTTGACCTATTTGTGTTGGCATGTTGGTCATGCCCGTCGTTTGGCCTTACAATGGGTTCTAGTTTTGACAAACAAATAATGGTTGAGTCCCTTTCGGGACTATACATACAAAGAAGCCTGCAGAGCCAAGTAATTAGTGATACTCTAAGATTTATTTATGATTATTGAGGTTCTTCTTTTTATTTTTACAAACGAAAACGAAAAATGAAAAAATATTTAATGAAGAGAAAAATAAATGAAAAAGTATAATATTTCAATTTTAGTTGGAGGATTTGGCGGTCCTACAAGGTACACATTCCACCACCCATTATGACATGAAAAAAAAATTAGGACCAATCTAATATGGAACAAAGTTGAAACAAACCATTCATATATGTTTCTATGCATTTAATTTAACATAAATAACTTATTGCACAATTTTCTCCTAGTATGGTCTAGGTTAAGCATGGTGTACAATCGTAAAATTATATAAAGGGATACTTGAGTCTTACGGTGTAGTTTGGCAACTAAAAATATAAACACTTTTGCTTGTAGTAGAAGTTCTTTTGCTTCAAAAAAGTAAAAAAGATATCAAAAGTATATTTGATAAAATTTTTACTTATAACTAAAAAGTCAAAAAGTTAGTTTGATAATGTAATTTACTTTTCTATTTTATTTTGGTGGCCAATACGCGGACAACCGTTTTTCTTATATGGACAACTATTTTCGGGCCCGATGCGAGTCAACTATACTTGACTTAGATGACTTTGATTTAATAAGGGGACAACTCCATAAAGTCTTAAATACTAATAATTAGTAACTTGTGGACTACTAACAAAAATAATAGTTAAAGATTGAAAACCTAAACTGTCTTCTTCTTCCTTCTTCTTACTCTTATTCTTCTTTCTTCACTTCTACTAAAAGTAAACTGTAGTTTTTACCATTTTTTTTTATCAAACCCTAGATGGATGAAGAAGACAAAATCTCTTCTTAGTCTTATTCTTCTTTCTTCACTTCTACTAAAAGTAAATTGTAGTTTCTACCATTTTTTTTTATCAAACCCTAGATCGATGTAGAAGACAAAATCCCTCAATCTGCACCTGAAGAAGTTTTTCCGGGCGTTTCTATAATAAACATTAATGAAATTGATGAGGTAAAACAGAACATAACTTGCACGAAAATCTGGCAAAATCGGACAATTTTCCAGATTTTCGTAGCAACTTAGCTTCTGTTATGCCAGATTTTCGTAGCAATTTTCCAGATTTTCTGCGAAAATATGGCATAACAGAAGCTAAGTTGCGACGAAAATCTAGCAAGTTTTCTGATTATGCCAGATTTTCGTCGCAAGTAATGTTCTGTTATGCCATATATTTGCACAACCCCAATTACCAGATTCATCTTCCTCTTCACCATCGTTTTAAGAGTTGGAACCAACAAATCCATCTTCGTCTTCCACATCTTCTCTGATTTTCTCTCCCATCAGTACCATCTTCTTCTTCATGGTTGGTTTTAGAGTTTTAGGGTTCTAACCTTTATCTTTGGGAAGATTCTACAACAACTCCCTTGCCTTTGTTTGATGCTATAACCACCAATATTGCTTCTCCAAGGAATTTCTCTCTCTAGAAATTTGGGTGATGATGAAGAACAAGTAATAGAAGAGATGAAGACTAACTAACCTAGGATTTATGGAGAAAGAGGGAGGTCATCAAATAATACATCTGATTCTAAGAGGACTTGAGTGAAAATAATAGAGAGTTGTCCCCTTAAAAACTGATGTCCATATAAAAATTTAATTTTTTTGCGTTGTCCACATAAGATAGTTGTCCATATAAGAAAAACGGTTGTCCGCGTATTGGCCACCTTTATTTTTATTTTTCTCATAAGAATAATTGATTTCATTTGGAACTTTCATGATTACTCTTTTGGAATAGGTGGCGGCCATGTTGGTGGTAGTTGTAGTGGAGCCTTGGAAGTATAATGATGTGGTGGTGGTTGTGACGTGATTGGGATGTGGTAGTTGGCGGTGGTGACGGTGGTTGTGAAGGGATGGTGATGGGTGTATGAGGATGGTGTTGGTGGAGGTATGATGGTGGTGTGGAGGTATGGTGTTGGTGGAGGATGCACGACGGAGGTATGTGATAAGTGGTGGATGTATAATGGTGGTGGTGGAGGTATGATAGTGGCGGTGGAGGTACGGTGGTGGTTTAGGTATGGCGGTGGTGGAAGTGCGGTGGTGGTTTAGGTATGGCGGTGGTGAAGGTATGTGGACGGTGATGGATGTACGAGGATGGTGTTGGTGGAGGATGTACGACGGAAGCATGGGATAATAGTGGTGGTGGACGTATGATCGTGGTGGTGGTGATGGTGGTGGTTTAGGTATGGTGGTGGTTGAGGTGCGGTGGTGATGGATGTATATGGTGGTGGTGAAGGTACGGTGGTGGTTGCGTTACAGTGGTGGTAGTTGAGATGCGGTGGTGATTGAGGTGCAGGGGCGGCCTAGGCCCAAAGCAGCCAAAGCGGCTGCTTTGGGCCCAACCTGCGTGAGGGCCTCCACTTCAGAGTTTTATAAGCACTATCTTCAATAAATAACTCCACAACTATAATTTAAACAAGACTCTTCTTATAGCTCAGTGGGCAGGCGTGTAGTTTGCAATGTGAAGGTCAAAGATTCAACCTCTACCTACAACAACATTAATTATTTTAATTTTTTCATATACAAATGGTTGGGCCTGTTGAGGTGGTGGTGGAGGTATATAGTGGTGGTGGTACAACGGTGTGGTGGAAGTTTAGTTGTGGTGGTGGAACCGAGATAAACAAAAATAAATTTAGCAAAGTAAGTTTATGTGTGTGTTAAACAAAAATTATTTTACTTTAAAGTAAAAAGCTAAAAATTTGAATTTCAAAAAAAAGTCAAATTTTAACTTAAGTGAAGTCGTAAATTTTCACGTTATCAGAGTAAGGTGTCGTTTGGCAACACTAAAATAAATTACTTCATCAAATCAAATTTTCACATTATTGTCATCTAAATCTCTCACTAGAAAGTTTGTATTTTTTCTTTTAAATTTGTTTATTTCTTCATCATACAACATCACGAGTAAAAATTTTAGGCAAATTTTATCAAATCAGATAACTACCCTAGTAACATCAATACAGTGGACAACAATAAGCATATTTGTTTTAAGTGTATGGCAAATTGTATAAGATTTGACTTTTTTAAAATTTCTTACCCGATTAAACAAGTGTTGCACTATTAATTATAATCATTTTTCCTTTTAGGTAACTATTTTTATTGCTTACTCAAATTGATTAATAACTAAACCTATTTTTATGAACTATTACTATTAGAATGAGTTTGACGGTTTGTGGGCTTATTTTTGGTACCAATTCAAATGGAAACTCGAGATAAACATTTTATAAAGGTAACTTCCATCATTATTACTGAATTATTATGCCAATTTCTAGCTGGATTACACTTTTCAAATTTGGGTTCGAAATAGGGCTTAATCATCCCACACAGTTGAAATAAGATAACTAAGTATTCTTTAACTAAGAGTAGCTTCTACTAAATCATTGAGCAATGATATAAATAACATATTGTGGGAAGGGTTCCCATGACTTCCTGAATTACTGAGGAAACATATGTATGACATGAGCTCATTTTTTTTTACTGCCCAATTTCTTGCTTTTTTCTTTGTTAACCAGACATTGAAATGTTGTTGCTTTTGGGCATTACTAAACTTTTCAAGATGCTCTTTAGTCTCCATATTTGAATTTGATCCACTTTGTAATGTTTAGAATACCCTTTGTCCAATTGAATATTTGCTCACCCTAATTTTATTGCTTTCACTATTTTGTGATGCTTGATGGATCATGGATGACCAAGACTCCACATTTGAATTTGATGCATTTATGCAATTTTTAGAATACCTTTTTTCTTGACTAATGACGAACAGCAAGATGAGAAATAGTGAGATTTCTACCGAATCGTTCAAGAATAGTTTTGCGAAGAAACACGCCGTCCTAGGTTAGAGAGAGAAATGATTATTTTTAATTTAAGGTTCAACGGTAATACTACCTTTTCATAAAAGATGAGAATGTCATAGAGCGCTGGAGACCAGAAAAATTTGAATGACCATTTTTTACAAAGAAAAATGAATATTTAGAGCTCAAAACTTAAAGGGCAAAGGAACACATAAACAGTTCTTTAAAGGCTTCTGTTTCCACTTAGACATGGCCCAAAACATGTACTACGGTAGTAAGGTTTATAATGATCTTAACAGTTTATGAAGGCGCCTCTTTCCTTCACAAACTCTCCCTCACAATGTACTTTGACTGAGGCACCTTTACCATTTATAAGGGACGTCTTTAAAACTTCCCCTATGTATTGTGGCTTTACAATTTCTAGAGACAATCGACATGTTTAATGAAAAGAATAAATTTTCAACTCTGATTTAGGTCCAGCCCCTAGTCGGCACATATTTCTTTAAGTTGTCATTCATTCCTAGTGGGATAGTTCAAAACATGGAACAACTAGGCTACATTTCTAGTAGGGGGCATGGTTTAGCTGAGAGGAAGATCAGGGCGACCAAACATATTTCTTTAGGTGCCGTTAACCTAGCACATATTAGGGTGAAGTAGTCGGATAAGTAAACGATTTTAAAAGCAACTGAACACATCAAACCGACTATAATCTTTCCATGTTAATGATTCCTTTCTCAATTTCTCCTTTTCCATGTTTTATGTTTTGTCCTAATTTCCCACCATATAAATGGAGAGTCGACGCTGTGTCGCCATGAAATCTTCCAAGAAAAATAGACATAGTTTAGTTTTTCACCCTTACTTATAATTTTCTTTTTTGCTTGCCGAAATCAATGATTTCTTCGTGACATTGTAATTCTCATTGAGTCGTTGTCGTGTACTTGTACTTGTCATTTACTTAAGCAATGATCTAAGTGCACAATAAAGAAAGGGGTTCCATAACTATGGGTTTTATATGGATTAAAGTATATGCAAATATGAGCACGCCTACTTCTTTGGGCAATTATATAATAGTCCAACATTGCCAAAGTTAAAGAACTAGATGTTCTTTAAGTACCGTTTGCTTGTAATAATTCATTGAGCAATGATATGGATGACATATTGTGGGATGGGTTCCCATGACTCTCTGAACAATTGAGGACAAATATGTAAGATATGAGCTCATTTTTGTTCTTTTTCATTCTCTAATGTTTTCTTCCACTAAGTAAGATGTGAAAAACAATTTTATCGTGTGGAAAGTTTTATCGGCGTCTCCTTCCCTCACAAACTCCCCTTCTTCAAATGTGCATTGAGAGAGGCACCTTGACACCTTCAACACTTATAGAGGACGCCTTTAAACCTTCCCCTACGTATTGTGGCTTTAAGGCACAATAGAGAGGTTTAATGAAAACAAGAATTATCAACCTCATCTTTAGGTCCAGTTGACACATATTTCATTAAGTTGTCACTCGTTCCTAGTGGACATGGGTTCAGTCGACACATATTTCTTTAAGTTGTCATTCCTTTGGAGAAGCCTATCTTAATCATGTAAACCCTTTAAACATTTAACAATAACCAGTGGAATATGGTGTTATTAGAGGCTGTTTGATAGACAAACACAAATCGCAATCCTTCAAATCCACCTTCCTTACCAACATTAAAAAGAATACCTTATTTGGTAAATAATGGTTTGTGTAACACAATAACACATTCACTCGCTTGTTATAGTCTAAGTCGCGATGTATCAGGATTTTGGACTACAGAAAAATCCACCCGTTTGTATTGAACTTTTTATATTTGAATGAAATATGTTTTTACAAAAAAAATAAAATTGACGTTCAACGGAAACCTCTTGTACAATCCCTAAATTTCTTAAAAGAAAAACAAAAAAAAAAGATAGTCATCTTCACACCACCATTTCCTCTCACCCTCTTTCTTACCAAAACACTAAAATATGAAGGGGTTTACGTCCCTTTGTCACAAAGCAAGTGTTTGCTCGCGGGTGGTGACAGAACATTGTGGATGGTGGTCGTGAGAGGCGATAGTGGCATGATGAAGAGGGAATCGTAGTCGTTTTTTTAACTTATGTGGGTTGGGTTTGGCAAAAACTTATGTCTCAACTCTCAAGTAAATGGACTTATTCTTCAACAACAAAAAAGTGAGTGGGACTAATAAGTCAAGGGAGCCTCGGCTGGGCTCGAAATAAAATCCCTAAAATTTGCTGCAAGGGAGGCGTCTTTAACACTTACTACATGGGCCTAAAAGTCAAATGCCAACCCGGCCCATTTCTAAATTCTAGGTTTATATTCAGAAAGATTAGGGTTTATGGTTTCTGTATAAGAAGTTGAGACTTTTCTCCTGGGATCTCTTGTTTCAAGTCTAGCAGGAGGAAGCCATGGTTCACGTTAACTTCTACAGGAATTGTAAGCTCTCTCTCTCTCTCTCTCATACATTTCTCACCCTAGTTTTCTATCTAGGTTTCACTTGGGTCATATAATTCCTGTTGTATTATTTGTATTCTTTTTCAGCTCTAGATCATACCTTATTTCATTTGTTTTGATTGATACTGATCTTGATTCAATCAATTAGAACCCAGAATTTGTTTGATTATAATTTGTTATCTGCAATATTGTTTAGGTCAAGCTAAACATTAAGGGTATTTCTCTGATCAACCTTATTCCATCACTACCTGAAACCCTAGGTTTAATATTTCCTCTTTGGATACTGAATTTTGGAAATGAGCCTAAATCCTAATGATGTCTTGTTCCAGATGGAAAGACTTTCAAAAAGCCCCGCCGTCCATATGAGAAAGAGCGTCTTGATGCTGAGCTGAAGCTAGTTGGAGAGTACGGGCTACGATGTAAGAGGGAACTCTGGAGGGTTCAGTATGCTCTAAGTCGTATCCGTAATGCGGCTAGAATGCTTCTTACCCTTGATGAGAAAAACCCACGAAGGATTTTTGAAGGTGAAGCTCTTCTTAGAAGGATGAATCGATATGGGCTTTTGGACGAGAGCCAGAACAAGCTCGATTACGTGTTGGCTCTAACTGTTGAGAACTTCCTTGAGCGTCGTCTGCAGACTCTCGTGTTCAAGTCGGGTATGGCAAAATCGATCCATCATGCTCGTGTCCTCATTAGACCGAGGCATATCAGGTATTGATCTTGTTTTTATCATACAACTACGATTCTGTAGAAGCCAAATTTAATTTTACCTGATTCTGCTGTTTCTTTTGCAACTGTTAGAGTTGGTTAAAACGCGATAAATGATCTTTCGTAGATAAGTAACTGGATGCCAACTTTCTTTTCGTAACAGTATATTCATAGACCCTATGATCCTTTGCTTTATACCGTTTCTTACATTCTATCATGCAATGTTAACTTTCGAGATGTATGCCTCAAGGCGAGGCGGCCACCTGATGCCTTGAGGCGTAGGTATTTGAATTTTGAACTCGAGAATAAAACGCGTGCATCTGAAGTCACACGTTTTTCCTGAGTTGTTAGGCAACGCAAAATTATTAGTATTTTTGTATATTAAACACTTGGGACTTTAAATTATGGTAGTAAAGTAGAAAATCATTTTATGTTCTTACATAATTGATATCATTTTCCTAACAAAAAAATAGTTTACCCCTTTTACGCATTAAGGGTACGCCTTGAGGCACCGCCTTGTCTTGTGAGAGAAAACCGCTTTGAGGAGCAAAAACGTATTTTAAAACATTACTATCGTGATACATGGTGAAAATTCGGTTGAAGCAAATTTTGCAATTTTTTCCCTTTCTGGGTAAAGTAGGTTACTTTACAGTAGTTTGAAACTTGAACCTATCTGCAATGTCCGACATGTCAATGACCTGCCTCTTGCATTTATCTTTAACTATAAGCTTGTATATGGTATATATACAAATTTTATACACTTAGATTACCTATTTAGGTTTTAGATATGATATCTTCGAAATATCCTTCATTTCTGCAAATGATTTACTCTGTCTTTGTTGAAATGTGATCGTGTGGCTGGGTAGTTGAAAAGCAGGCTTGCTCAAGTAGTCACTAATCACTATGGTATGCTTATTTGATGCATTTCTTAGACACTCTACCTTATCAGGAACGATCATTTAGTTTGTCTAGATTTCTTAAATCAACTGAGATAACAGTGGAGTCTTACTTTACCCAGTCGCTAAGACCACTCCCACTTGAAACCAATCTTCTAGTAACTTTAGGTATAGCCCTTCCCCCAACATCCCCCATCTTGAAACTCTCAGACAGAACTAGTTAGTTTTGGTTTGTTTATATAATCATGCTCCAAGATTTCTTGAAGGACATGTTGATTATTATTATACTGAAATTTTCCAAATGTAAAAAGTCGGTGCTTGTCTTGACAGGGTTGGGAGGCAGGTAGTAAACATTCCATCGTTCATGGTGAGAGTCGACTCTCAGAAGCACATCGACTTCTCACTCACAAGTCCCCTCGGAGGTGGACGCGCTGGTAGAGTGAAGCGAAGGAACCTAAGGGCAGCTTCTAAGAAGGCTGGTGGTGAAGATGGCGATGAGGAGGATGAGGATTGAGCTCTTCATTAAGATCTTCAACACCAGTCGTGGTAGGGAATTGTCGTAGTCTTTCACTTGGTTATGATTCTAAGTCCTTTGTTTTCGTAGTTTTTGAACCTCTCTTTTCTTTTAAATGTCAGAAGTTGTTTTGTTTGAATTATATCTTTATTATACAATATTGACATTATCGTAATATAACTTGTTGCTAAGTTTGTTGTTTTTAGGTTTTATCGTAGATAATCTCTGGCATATTGTTGATTGTTCGTTCTTTACACTCTATATCTCTGTCTATAGCTCAACCCTCTCTTGACTTGAGCTCCCTGTTTTTAAGTTTCTCTTCCTCTCAGGTTTCAACTGTCTTGGGGTTTTGCACTTGGGGCTAAGAACTTGGTTGACTCGGAGACACCAACCTGGAGCCATGGTTGGGCTTAGAAGCTTTCCCTTAATGCCTAGGATGAAAAAAACCAGGAAAAGCCTTTCTTGGTCCATTAAACTTGGACCAAGTCTTCAACAAATTGAATTCAAAAGCCTATAGATAGAGGTTCTTTCGATCTTAAAAATAATAGTGGTGGCAGGACATTCGTAATATATATGACATTCATCTGATCTCTCTCTAGTCACCGACACACCTAATCATCTACGAAGACAATGTTGCACGCATGATGCATCGTTTAGATTAAAGTATCATGTACTGAAAGCGAAGAAACTCAGCAAGATTAACATCCAAAAGATACAATCACATGAGAACTACACTCTGTTTACTAAATTTTTGTTGACTACTATTTTTGAAAATAGGTGTATGAGATCAGAATGCGACAAACATAGTCTAGCGGTTAATAGCAAGATGTTTTGAATCTAAACATGAAGTAATCAAGGGGAGAACTTGGTCCGAGTAGAATTTTGTAAGAAAACTTTGGTGTTATTGGACTTCTACGCGGTTGTACTACTTTTTTCCCACTAGATTTTCCCATCAGGATTTTACTAACAAGGAACTTACGCGTGTCGAATACACATCTAAGTCTTCATAGAATGATATTTTTTTCTTTTGACTAGATTCGTGGCTAGGAGTTTTACCGATAACAACTTAATGAGGAATAAGGAATTAATCTTGCAACGAACGACATCCAAAAGTGAGTATGTGACAATGACTTGAAAAATTAAATTGATGTTTACTGTATTTACTTCATTTACTGAATATTACGAATTCAAAAACCTATATAAATAAGCTCATTCACTATTGTAAAGATAAATTAAACCATTGGCAAATTTGGGTTGGCCTTAGAAGCTTTGGATTTTGATGGAGTATCCTTATTAGCCTTGTATAGGGATTGGGCTTTGTAACAATAAGCAGTGCTCATATAACTTCCCTCTACAAATGTATGCATGCTCCTTACTGGGCTTCATTTCTACAACAAAACTATTTTATTGAGTTGGAAATGAAAATGAAAAATGGTTGGGAATTTTATATGGACTACGCTTTTTTGTTATTCACATCGTAACGACACTCAATCCAAATAAAATTTATGCCACACCACGGTGTGTAGGACAAAAAACTTGCAGTGCATATAAATCTAAGAAATGCTATTTAACTCGAAAATTTGGACTAACTACAGGACGATTGCTGATTTCTCTGGTTCCAATTGGTCAATTCATTTCTATCTTTACATAACACAACTAATTGGAGCCCGTCACATCACCATTCTAGTGGTGGACTCGAAAAAGTAGTGTGTTTTGACAAGTGTTTTCAAAATAGTTTTTTCCTGACAGATTCTGTCTTTTGTCGATGTTCTCTCTCTGCTCCTCGGTCACCGACCTTCCCTCAATATCTCACCACCCTCTCAATATAACCACCCTTCTTGCTACTTAATTTTCATTTAGTCAAAGTCAAACGATCATATCGATCGAAGTCGAACCTATTCAACCGATTTGGTTCGGTTCGTTTGATTAGTTTTTAAGCCAGTCTAGTCTAATATTTCTTGGTTTGGGCAAATTGGTCCCAGTCAGTTCCTTACTACTACATTTTCTTTTGATTCTGTCAACAAAAAAAAAAAAAATCATTTTCTTTTGATAAAAAAATCAAAGGACAAAGTCCAAGAAATGAGGGTTGGGTTTGTAATTTAGTGTAGTACCTATATTACTTGCCGAAAATATAAAGAGATTTTACTGACTAGTATAGATTTGGTTGCAGATAAAAAGTCACGAGTTGAATAAGAAAGAAAGAAAGAAAGAAACCCTAGAAAACCCCCAAAGTAATAGTGCGGAGCAAAATGATTAAAGTTGTCATCACGTATACTGCGTGTTTGCCTGCTTCCACCCGTGACTTCACATCAATGGGCCGGACCCACTTTTCTTCCCCCATTGTACACATCTCAAACATTTCTTTCTTTCTAGACAAATGCTATCTCATCCGAGATTGGGGGTCCACTACATGCCCAAGGCTAATATCATCTATTTGTACTATTTGGAGTTTTCTTTGTCTTATATGGCTCCACCGATGAAAGTCAATCACATCAGTTTTCAACCTGTCATCTACCTAAATTTCCTATCTTTATGCATTCAAAATTCGGCCTACCTATTCCAAAATTTAGACTAAGATGTGGGCGAAGTCGGAGGCATATGTGGTGAATGGTGAGAAATCAAAAGGTCACCTCGCGAACAAGATAAAAAGGGGGATTCTAGAGATAGATAATAGATTTTCATACGCGCATGACATAAAAGAAATTGAGATGCAAGATTGGGGATGGACCATGACCGTGTGGGCCGACACTAAGAAAAACTCTTTAGTGCATTCACAAGTTTTTACAACTCTGGAGTATAAAATGGTTAATAATCAAACTTTGTGATGGTCCTTTTTATATGTAAAATGGATTGTGCATTATAAACTTTTCTTTTTAAGTCAGTCAAAAATCTTGTACTATTATATTAGACTAGTTTACGTACTTGGAGGATTGATCTTCTCAATACGAAAATGATATCTGATCTGAGATTGAGGGTCCACTACATGCCCAAGGTTGATATCATTTGTTTGTACTGTTCCGGACTTTTTCTCTTATATGACTCCAGCGATGGAAGCCAATCACATCAGTTTTTAACCTTCCGTTCGTAAATTTTGACCAAATAACATTTTGGTCTTTTATCAATCTCCTTATCTCTATGCATTCTAAATTAGGCTTACAATCGTGCTCTAAAATTTAGATTGAGATGTGGGCAAAGTCTGAGGCAGATGTGGTGAATGACTTAATGGTGAGATATCAAAAGGTCACTTCACGAAGAAGATAAAAAGTGGATTCTAGAGATAGAAAATGGATTCACATACACCCATGACATAAAGAAATTGAGATGCAAGACTGGAGATGGATTATGACCGTGTGGGAATGGCGTGGCCTGGGAATGTGATTCCCTCAAAAAGGGGTAATGGCAAACTCAGGGAGAGGTGAGTTTGTGATTCCATTCCCTCGGAATCACATATACTAATATTTATTGACAAATATATCTTTAACAAAATATTGAATTGCCAATTTTTAAATTACCGTGTGATATATAAATCATGATTAAACCAGGGTTTTAAACCCAAACCACCACACGACTTCTCTCTCCTTCTCTCTCTTCCGGTCAGAGCTCTAATAGAAGTATGGTCTTGTGGGATTTGCTATTAATAAGTACCATTTAGGTTTATGAACAAAAATTAATTTTAAATAAATTTCTATTTAGGTTTACGAACATAATTTTATTTTAGATAAAATTTTATTTAGACCTTTATTTATTATCTTTAAATTCTAACCTTTTTGTGTATCGTGTTATTATTTCAAATCTACGAATTTGAATAAATAATACTTATTTTTAATATACAACAAGGGTGATGTGTATTTTATGTAGTTTAAGTAAGGGTAAAAGCGATCTTTTACAAATATTTACATTCTTATTCATATACTAACCAAACACTTAATTAGGAATATATCAGGAATCAAATTCTCATTCCTGGTCAAACCAAACATCAAACTACAGTAACCTGATTCCCAGGAATCATGTTACGGGGATGTGATTCCCAGATATCACGTTACGAGGATGTGATTCCCAAGAATCACGTTACGAGGATGTGATTCCCAAAAATCACGTTACGAGGATGTGATTCCCAAGAATCACATTCCATTCCCGCGCACCAAACATGACCTTAGTGCATTCACAAGTCTTTGCAATTCTAGAGTATACAACGGTTCAAATATAATAATGTAACTTGGTGGTGATCTTTTACGTGTAAAATGGATTGTGCATTATAAAAAAATATATTTCGGTCAGTAAAAAATCTTGAACTAGTATGTTAGAGTACTACCTTCATCAAAAAAAAGTATGTTAGAGTACTAGTTAAAGTAGTTCAAAAAAAAAAAAAGTACTAGTTAAAGTATTTTGAGGATTGGTCTTGTCGTTACCAAAATGATATCATCCCCATAGCCTAATGGAACTGTTTTATGTACGAAATTGTGTTAGTCTCGGTCGAAAAATTGGTACTCCTCTTTAGTAATGTTCTAAAAATGATGTTTGAGCAGTTAAACTTTTTTTGCAAATTCCAAAAGGGTCTTACTCGTCAAATCGGGAGGTCTACGCGTTCTTACTGTGGAGCTCTTTGAATTTAGAGTCAAAGTTTCTTCAATTCTAATTAAAAAAAAGTGAGATATGGATCAAATTTTTTTTTTTTATGCTATAGAGTAAGTAGTGTTTAGATGCATGATACATGAGACAGATTGAGAGGGTGAAGATCTGACGATCAAGACTAATCCAGAATATTAGAAAGCATAGAAGATATAATTTCTTATATCAGGATATGAGATGGCTCGAGATGAAGATATCTTTTTTAACTATGTAATGGAAATAATATATAGGAAAGAATATAATCTTTGACTAAAGATAATCACAAAATATCCTAAATACACGAAACTAAATATTTTTGGATCTTCACTTATCTTGGACTCTTCTTGATCGTCAGATCTCTCTTCATCTCGATCCATCTCATATCTTTTATATTTTCAATATCTTCCTTATCTTTTATATTAATAGTTAGCACAATTAATATATCTTCCATATCTCAATAGGTAGCTAATGGGTGTTAGATTTGGATCGAACCTGACGTTAAAAGCCAACAGGTTCAAAATGGGAATCAAAACCCCGATTCAGTTATGAGTTAGGGTTATCTGATTGTTCTAGGCGCCTAATCTATTATGATCAAACGCCAGAAAGCCCTAGAGACTGGAGTATTGTTTTTTCAACTGATTGTGACGATTTCGAGGCGGCACAGATGAAAATAACCGTTACTCCCGAGAGATAATGTGGCTTTTGTCATAAATATTTTCGGGTTTACAAAATACCGTTCAAAATTTCTTCTTTTATGGAGTACGGTCAGCGGTAGGCAGTCAGCCAATCAGCTACAACACAACCTTCGTTAAAAAAAAATTTTAGTCGATTGGGTGTCTATCAAGGACCATACTCTCGCTAAAAAAAAGTGAATGACTAAAAAGAAAAGTACTTATAAATATAATAGTATTCTACTCCATTGAAGTTAACTAACTATTTTTATTATTTTAACGAAAGTTAACTAACCATTGAACTTCTCATCAAAAAAAAAAAACTAACCATTGAAGGAGAGAAATTTGTAAAAACATTTTGAAAGCTGGCCATCTGAATTTATTATGTGTAGGGCAAAAAAAAAAAAACAATATACCTTGGAACAAAATCATATGCTATTACCCCACTAGATAAGCTTCACATTGGGCTTCACTTTTAATGGTGCAAATTTATCATAAAATATAACAAATGTGATGTTGAATGTAGGAAGAAAGAGTTGGGCATGTCCAATACGCCAGGGACCTATGAATTGATGTGTAACTCCCCATCTGTCACGGGACTCACGGCTAAAATCCCTAACTCTCTCTCTCTCTCTCTCTTTTAGAAATAATATCTTCCTTCCTTCACCCCTCCGGCTCCGGGTGATGTCAATTCCTTGATTTGTTTATTTTCGACCGACAAAAATTTTGGAATGACTCACTTGGGTAACTTAACTAGTGTTCCATTTTAATAACATTATGTGGTGATGGGACATTAGAGGTGATGCTAAAATCTTAATCTATAGCTTTGCTTTCATCAATAGGGGAGAAAATTGGCCTGATTTTGTTTTTCTCATAACCTTATTCTTTTTATTGAGAGAAAAATGTTTGGGTTTACCATGTATCATATTAAAAAAATACACTATTACATTACAAAGAGTTAGAATTTGCCTAAAAACTAAGCATAGAATTTGAAAAATAAGGCTTCTATAAAAATTGCAATTAGGGCAAAGAAGAATTTTCCAATTAAGCATTTTAAATGCTAGTCTTTGGAATATTTTACCTCTAAAGGAGATAACAACTACACAGTAAAAACGACCTTTCAAAACAGGATAATATTTTTTTTATGTTTTGTTTTTTAAGTAACATTTCTTTTATGTTGCAACCACTAGTTAGAGTGGTCCATTTGTATTGATATTTTGATTTGACTACAACACATTGTTCTCCAAGACCCAAAACACTGGCAAAGTATTTTTGTAGTCCCAAAGGGAGGTTTAAGATACGAGTCAATCAAGAAAAAAAGTTTAGTAGTAATTAATAAAAGGCATTGAACGTGTAAGGGTGATGAAAAGCTCAATTCTGATACAAAATCAGTACACATTTTAGTTTTGAAAATGGTTCTTGTCCAGACTAAGAGCCAACAGAGTCTCCCAACCCCTATTAGTTTAGTCATAGGAGTTCCGGACTAGTTCCGACAGTTGCCCTTATCTTGCAAGTAACTTCATCCTCAGCTAGGAAGATCCAACTTCAGTCGGTTGTAACTGAGCCCCAACCGACCTCTTCAGCTGATCCAGGGTTTAGAGTCGGTTGAAGATCCCCAACATAACCGTTGGAGATCATCTCTAACGGAGAAAATCCAACGACTAGATCTCCACTTTTTAGATGCGTTTACTTTCAATTTTTTTTTTCTAAATTTTAATTTTAATTTTTTTTTAACTCTAACAAAAACTCACAAAATTAATAATGAAAATACACCCGCCGATATGTCTTGTTTCCGGATAATTTCTCAATTTTGAGAAAAACTATTATTCGAAAATAATTCAAACACGTATTTCCTATCATACACGTTTATGTACCTCCACAAAAATTCCCACACAAGCATTTCTCACTTGCTTGTATTTCAAGCCTAAAGACAGGCTGAAGTTGGAGCCCAACTGGGGCTGAATTTTTTTTGAAAGGCGCTAAAAACAATCACAAAAAAATAAGTAGTTCAAAAAGGAGTCAAAATGGTAATTCGGTCGTATCTTGGGGCAAAAAGGAAATGCTTTGCTTGCATGTTGTTACTTGTCAATTGCGGATCTATTGTTGAAGCTTGGCGTTGGGGGGAAATAGAAACCAATAAATTATGCAGGGACTAAAAAGTAATAAAAGGCTATTAGGAGTATAAGAAGAAAAACTTCACAAATATATAAGATTCCTTTCCATTTTTCATTTAAAACTAATAGAGGTCCCTAGATTTATCAGATAATTACAATAGCCACAACGAATTGAGAGTTCATTTTCTTCGAAGTCATCCCAAAATTGAAAAATCTAAGAAAATCCTCCTTCAATGTCATATTTTCACTTCAGTCCCTACTATTAAAATTTCTTGCCTTTTAACACCCTAATCATCTTTGAAAAGGGGTTTTTTTTGGTTCCTCACAAGAAGAGTTCAGACTGTAATAATGTATAGTAATTAGCAGCTTCATCTTCTAACTCCCATAACCCATCATAAACATTTAACCCACTTCTTCCTTCATATTCATATTCTTCTTCTTGTTCTGTTAAATCAAATTTAATTTCAGGAATTCCAAGTTCATCATCAGAAGCTTCAAGAAGATATCTCATAACCCTTTCTTTATCTTCTTCTTCATTAGATGAAGATGAAGAAGAAGATGAAGTTGTTTCTTCAAGATTGTTAATGGAAGAAGGGTTATTATCATCAGAAATAGGTTGGGTAAGTGGGTCGGAACTAGGTTCGGAATAGGAAATTTCTTGTTGAAGACTTAAGATTAAAGAAGATATATCTTCAATGGGTTCTTCCTCTTCAGATTCAAGAAAATTGAGAATCTGATTATATGAAGAAGAAGTAGAAGAAGATTTGTATCTTTTCATATCTTCTTGTTGTTGTTCTTGAACTTGGGTTTCATCTCTTAAACGTTTAAGTGTTGAATCAGCCATTTCTAGTTAGAGAGAGAAAGTAAGAGAGATTTGTGTTTGTTTGTAGTTGTGGTGGTAGGATGAATGAAAGGGTTTGAGGAAAGAGAGTTGGATGAGAAGGGTATTATATAGGAGGATGGAGGAAGATATGAAGTAGTGGTCAAAATCAGTAATCTAGAGAGAGAAAGTAGAGAGAGAAAAAGTTAAAAATAAGATGGAGAGACCGAAAAGACAGGCGAAAAATAAAAGACGTGGAGCCAAAACCTTGACGTGCGTTTTCCAAGTGGCTTGCTTATCTTTTTTTTTTTTGTAGTATTAGATTTACGACAAGTATATTTATCGCGAGATATTGGTAAATTGGTTTTCTCGTGTTATTTTCGTTAACGGTTGAGATGTTGTTCTTTTTCTTGATTTGTAATCTGAGCCGTTTATTAATGACACAGATCTCAAAATTGTCGATTATAGTGGGGGGAAGTAAACGGATATGTTGTCGAGAAGTGGAGTATATATGATATGAGACAGACGGCTGACTCGGCTGACCCAGGCATGCCGCTTGCTGCCACACCTATCCTATTTTTAAATCTTTAGGGCTTTCAGAAACAGCTTTCTCTGCATGTGTGGGGATATTATAGTAATCTACTTGCAATGTAAACATCTTTCAAAACAGTTGAATAATAAAGCCACCGCTCCAAACATGTCAAGAATTGTTTGCTCAAGTGATCGATAGTGCTAACATAAATCTTGAAACTGTAGCGATAAGTTCAATTTTTTGAAGAGGTGGAATAAGGATTTATTAAACTTGGACTATAAAAGGTATAAATAAAGTTATTTGATTGGACTATACACTATAGGCTCATAGTTTCAGTTGACTTTAGGTCGTTATTTAGGGGGTAGTGGATTGGGACTTTTACAGACTTTCATGGACAAAATGTTCCGTAGACATTTCAAGACATTTCAAAACATTTCGGATGACTTTTTATAGACAACATGTCTTCATAGACATTTTCAAGACATTGAGTTTGTAGACAAAATGTCTTTATAGACATTTCAAGACATTTGATCCATAGACAAAATGTCCTGAGATAGACATTTATTATTTTAATATTATTATTATTGTTTAATCACATGAAATAATATATTTATACTAACATTTCAAATATATATTTTTTTTGACTTTCGTAGACATCTGTGAATATTTGTGGACATTTGTGGACATTTGGTAGACATTTATTATTTTAATATTATTATTAATGTTTAATCACATGAAATGATATATTTATACTAAACATTTCAAATATATATTTTTCGACTTTCGTAGACATCTGTGAATATTTGTGGACATTTGTGGACATTTGGTAGACATTTATTATTTTAGTATTATTATTATTATTGTTTAATCACATGAAATAATATATTTAATATTATTGTTTAATCACAAAATATATATACTAACATTTCAAATATATATTTTTTTTCGACTTTCGTAGACATCTGTGAATATTTGTGGACATTTGGTAGACATTTATTATTTTAATATTATTATTATTGTTTAATCACATGAAATAATATATTTATACTAACATTTCAAATATATATTTTTCGACTTTCGTAAACATCTGTGAATATTTGTGGACATTAGTGGACATCTGGTAGACATTTATTATTTTAATATTATTATTGTTGTTTGATCACATGAAATAATATATTTATACTAACATTTCAAATATATATTTTTCGACTTTCGTAAACATCTGTGAATATTTGTGGATATTGGTGGACATTTGGTAGACATTTATTATTTTAATATTATTATTGTTGTTTGATCACATGATGGACTTCAAATGTCTCTTGTTTTTTGAAAGACATTTTGGCTTCCAAATTTGTCCCAAATCCTTCACAAAATCCATCAAACTATGAAGTCCACCAAAGTCTGGGACATTTTGGAAGACAATCGAATGCCTCGGACTTTCATAGACTCTCAAATGTCTGAATTTGAATGCCTAAGACTTTCGTGGACTCTCAAATGTCTGGATTTGAATGCCTCAGACTTTCGTGGACTCTCAAATGTCTGAATTTGAATGTCTCGGACTTTCGCGGACTCTCAAATGTCCGCGAAAGTCTCAATCCAATACCCCCCCCCTTTAGTTAGATTTAAGTCTGCTTCTATTAGAGTTTAAATTTTTCAGTTATCGTGTTTATCACATCTCATTTATGTATTAATGCAACTGTAATGACTTTCGTAGTCACTTTTCAAAAGAATAAATAAACGAGGGGTATACATCTACCACTGTTTGGCTTTGTAGATGGACACCAAGTTCACCCTTCTAAAATTGAAAATCCAAGTTATTGGATTTGAGTTTAAAATGAAGTTGTTAGGTAGAGTTTAAACCCCTTATGTTGGTCTCTAAGGTTTATTTTCAACAGTTATCATGATTATCGCATTTGGTGATGTATCAATGTCCAGTAATGACTATCGTGGTTTATTCGTTTATATACGAAAAAAACAAATTCCTGTACAAATTTGTTTTTGTTTCTATCTGTTTTCCTCAGACCACCCTCCACCAATTATTTATCCTCTATCATCTATTTTTGTTTCTCGACTAATTCTTTTATTCCATCTTTCCAAAGCTTTGACTTCTTCTACTTTTTATCTTTATTGTTTTGCGAAAGAAAGGGTCTTTTATTCAGGAACTTCTTTCGTTCCTAACAAAAGAGTTTTAGGCAAAATCCTCATTGAATGTTTGGGTTTCTGATTAAACCTCTGAATCTTCGAGGATGAAACCCTCAAATCTTTGAAGAAGGGTTTTGATGAGACCTTTAAATTTCCGAAGATGGAACCCTCAAATCTTTAAAAAGGATTTCTGATGAAACTTTTCGCTGGTGTTATAGACCACCACGAGACCAACTACAAACATCTTTGGTCAGTTAACCACGAGATGGGTCGTGGAAGGGCGACTATGCGATTTCTACATTAACGAGAAAACCAATGTATCCACGTGAACCAATATCAAACTTGTGAACCTACATATGCGATTTCTCCATAGAAGCCATATGCACTCCCAAGTCTAAGAACCTACATATGTTTGTTCTTTATTGGTCATCAAATTGGGGGAAGTCGTACGAAACCACCTAAAAATATCGACAATTACTAGGCTCAAACTCGCAACTATAACTCAGATTTCGGCCACTCTCTCAAATGAGCAGGTCATTCGTGTCTTGCATAAGATTTCATAAATAAAGATAAGGTAGTCTATAAGAAAAACTATTTACCAAATGAATCATATAAAATAAAATTCTGAAAATTAACGATGCGGCTGAAAAGCCAGCAACTCTCTTTTGGAGTTCTTTATCTTTCATATATATATATATATAGGCCGAAACGTGTAAGAGCAATTATCCCTAAACTCGTATTGCAAATTGTGTGAGGAAATAGATTTCAAAATCCTAATTTTCGATACCGCACGTGAAGAATGTTAGAGTTAGTCTTCTTGCTAGCCAGTGACATTTTAGTATCTCACAGAAAGAAATTTGATGGGAAAAGTATCTCTATCTAGATATTTTCATCGAAGCAAAAAAATCTAAATAATAAATCTTTATCTTAGAAATTTACTTTTCTTAAATTTCTAAATAAATTTTTGGAAAAATAAAAGTTTATATAAATTACAAGTTTTACTAAGAAAAAAGTTAAACAGATTATATAGCAACGTCATTTGTTAAACTTGGATTCGTCAATAATTTACTATTTCTTCTTATTTTGTCACTTCAACTTTTTATTTATTACTTCCTGTGTAAAAAGAATCTTTTAATTCGTTTAAAACGACACGAACGAAAGTATAATACTGGATCAACCAATAAATTTTTAGCCACAACCTTATACTTAAATGATTCACTTCTGAAACGAATTGTATCATTGCAGAATTACATAATTCACTGTGGCATGAGAATTTTAGAGTATTGGAAAGCCGTGGACAAATACAACAATAAAGAATGCCAAAACTTAGGTACCAAACAAAAAATATTAATTTTTTGAAAATTAGTTCTTACAATATAGTAGTCCTCTTGAATTTGAAGTACAATACAAGGGGTAAATCGAACCCAAGATCACATGAACATCCCTTGGCGATATATGTAAGCCCTAGTTGGCTGCCAAATCAGAGGCGGAAGAGAGTTTATAAATGGGGTCAAAATAGGAAAAAGTTAATAATAGGGAGTAAATTTAAAGTAACTTAAAATATAAGGACGGTCGGCAAACGCTAGGTATTATTACACGTAGCTTAACTTCTTCATTTTTTATTGGTTGAAAATTGTGTACGAATCTTTAAATCCACCGCTGGACCGCTTCATGATTTTAAGCTTCCGATACCGGACACGTGAGCAATTTTGACAAGTGTCAGGTTTCTAATGGATGGTACACGTGGGACACGTAGTTCTTTATGGCCACGTCGTGTATTGATTTTGTTCAAGTTCCAAAATCTGTTTTTGTTTAAATGGATTATATAGAGAGTAAAAATACAAACCCTAGTTTCAAATAATAAAGAGAGAACTTTATCAAAAAAAAAAAAATAATAATAATAATAAAAAGAGAGAGAGAGATCAAAGATCACCCTGACATGAAAGGGGGGGATGGGGGGTTTAGACTTTTGAGAAACAAAAGCTGAAAAAGTGTTAAGTCATGGAGACAAAAATATGTGTATTTTGAGGTTAGAGTACAAATGCCCCCATGAAGACAAAAAGTAAGAAGAGAACAAGCAAATAATGTGACAACTCTTTGCCATGTTAAAAGAACAAGTCCAAAAGTAAGACATGCTAACAAAAATTATGGTTGGGGGACGAAAATTTAGATTTAGGCACAAAAAGTAAATTTGTTGATCAAAAATTAAAAACTTCACTCACATTAGTATCAGTATAGGTTTCTAATGTACATCGTCACATATATATCTAAAATGTGGTGTACAGATTGTAACCCAAATTTAAAACTTTTGGTCGTATAGAAAAAATGTCCATTTGTGCAAAAAAGGTTAAATTATTCTCTATACAAAATGTAGATGGAAATTGCATTCTGTAATACTTTTTTTTTTTTGTGGAACTATTGCATTCTGTAATACTTGCTGAGCCAATATTTGATGAACTTTGACCATGTGAAGATCTTAACAGGTAGATCGTAGTAGAACGCGTCAGTTTTGTGCATACGCACAAAGATTGAATCAATCTAGACTACGAAGGTTATTTTTTCCTTGATATCACGAAGCCACTTTTTAACATTATCACTATTTTAATTATTCTTGTACAAACAAATTGCATTTTATTTCCAACCTTTTAACTAAAGGTGAAAAGTTAGCCAAAGAGTCCAGTATGCGATCCGGAACGGCCAAACTACTATGAAAATGAGCTATCTAGACACGCAAAATTTGATGGGTTTTCTATAAGCCCGACCAATCTGAGAGATTTGATAAGGTCTTGTAAAAACTAGGTTTGATATTCATGATATTGTCTCATGAATTACCTTGACCCCGTTAAACCGGGGGAGACTTATACACAAAACCACTTAGAGCATCTCCAATGCAAAACTCATAAAAATCTCTATTCATCATATGTGTTAAGTTCCAATTGAGATTCTCACTCCTAGGTGGCCTTAATAGAGATCTTCAATTTTTTTTTTTGTCTCCAATGCAAAACTTTAAACTTATCTTATTTACTTATGTGACATAGTTATTTTTGTCAATAAATAATTAGTTATTTTAGAAAATATAGAAGACTCGATTTCTATTGGTTGAAAATCAAATATTGATGAGTTGGACAATTAGAGATATAGTGTCCTCTTGAGATATCTCTATTCCACCCTCGATACGTCATCTTAGAGATCCAAATAGAGTGTTGCATTGGAGAAGATTTTTAAGAAAAAACTCTAAAAATCTTAGGTGGCACTCAGAATTTCTAAGATTGAGTGTTGCATTGGAGATGCTCTTAAGCTGAAGATGTCAGAAAGTTGTTTTTCCAGATATTGTTCTTATGATCTAGACTTCCCATCAGATGATGAACTCTCCCTGAGTTACAGATGAAATTCAGGTGGGGCAAATCCCGCAGAATATGAACAAGATACTTGACGTCCAAATCGATGGGGTATCTTTTGCAATGTAAGAAAATAATTCGATAGTCTTGGTATTGAAGATGACATTTGATTCCTTTTTGTGCAAACATTGTATGTTTATATAGGTTTGGATGACCGCGACAGAGCACGCCTGGAATATTGCGGCGGTAAGACACCAGTCTTGATGATAGTACGTCTATATAGCCGTTTGAAGGTTAATATCTTATAAATTCGTATTTTCTGACACTGACATATCCTTTGACACAACCGTTTGCGTGTGGAAAATGGGTCTTGACTCTATTTGATTTTCAGCTTCATTGTTGTTCTGTTCAGAAGCTCTGAGCTCGAGGGACTGCGTTTACTCTAATTGATCTCCCTACCTCGAGTCTTTAACCAGAGCAGTACTCCAGTTGTGAAGCTTAACTCGGATATACCTTCCCCTTGTCTTGAGAAGTGCAGGGCTTAAGGTTGTCGATCTATCTTTACTGCCTCGAGACCAAAGTAGAACTCTTACTCGAGTTGGTTTCAATTCACCTTTTCGCTTATGTTTGGGCCAAACCAAAGTTCAAGGTACACAGAAAACTCATGTTGACTTCCCATGCTAAGGCTCATGCAACAAGGATTCGTCGGATTCACCTTCCTGATATCTTCGTGGAGGGTTTGCTTAGAAATAGTTCAAGGTTTTGTTATTTATAAATCATCTTATAGGTACCCTAGTTCCGTCCTATACACATGCCTACTACTAATAATTTTTCCTTTTAAACATGGTATCTCTAAATTCTTGAGTCGGTATCCAACCACTGCACAAAAATAGTCGACTGCTTCTTTGTTTTAATAGGCGAAATGGACATGTTAGGAAACATATATGAGGTATTTGGGTAATCCTTTCCTCATATAAATGGACGAGGATATAACCTGTGTCCGGTTGGCACATACAGTTCTATAATTTCAAGTTTTAGAAGATAGGTTTGGAAGGTGTAAACTTAGACATTGAACATAAATTTGATAGTTTTGATCTCAATCCTTGAAGATAAATTTGATCATGTAATCTCCACCCTTAAATGTGTAATATTTTTTGTCATCAAATTTAGTTATTTGATGTATTCATTTCACTAACAACAAAAGTCACAATTTCAACAAAAAAAAAAAAAACAAGAAAAGTCACATCTCAATGTTCTTGGATTAGAGCGGGGTAGTTAATGACTAAGTAATTTTACTTGTGACAAACTCGTTAGGCTTAGAGTACCCATGATAGTACCTCACTTACATTACTTTATTAGTATCTATAAGTTATAATATGTCGGGGAGAGAGACGGTCAAACCACAACTTCGCTGAATCGTCTGTACCAGCTCACAAATATGAATAAAAGTTTAGCACACATAGAGGAAAGAAAAATTATTTGATACTCTAATTAAAACCTCCCCAATTAAAAAAAATCAAATAATAAGAGGGCATAAGATCTAGTTCAACTCGATAATTTAGTTTAATTATCCTCGATATGATTTGCACGTAATGCATAAATAATGCTTCCCTTTTTTGCGGATACGAAATTGAAAAATATACGAAATTTTCCTCTACTTTGCACCTGAGTAGGTTCTTTCGACATGTCTCTAGAAATCATCAACATCAATAATAAACAATTTAAGGAAATAAAGTATCCTTCATACAAAAAGAAAGTTTTATACTATAAAATTTTCCATTAAATATGTATATTTAGTAGATTGGAACAAGCAAACATAAGTACTAGATGCTTTAATTTTTAATGTACTTCATAAGGTAGTTCTTAGACTATAGAATAATGGATAGGATGACTCGGATCTTTGTATATTATTAAGACAAAAACTAATCGTATTAGTGGGTTGGTCAAAGACGGAAATGTTTCTTATTCTTCTTCTCCTTGGGAAGAACATTAGCACATTTGAAGCAAGAAATTGAATAGATTAACAACATTTCAATGGTTTTGATTTAGTATTAATTAATCTTTATAATTCTTAATCAGGATGAGTTCATGTCTGACAACATAACCCATCTTTCAAGGAATATTAATTATCTTTAACACGTTTTAGCAGGCTTTAATCACGGCTCTGGTTTTCATCGTGCACTACTGTACATTTTGATTTATGATACTAGTATTTTAGGGAGAGATAGAGTGGAATATATGTGAAAGATATTTGTAAATTTTAATTTCTTGTGTCTTTATCATAAACTAAATAAATTAATATTGTTACCTCAAGATCATTTATGAACTTTGAGATCTACTCAAATGCCTTCACCATTATTAATATGGATTTTTGAGTCAAAGGTCCAAAATTTAGGGGGTAAACTAAAAAAAATCCATTCTTGCCCAAAAATTAGTTGCAGGTCCAAATGTCAGTTTTTTTTATTTTTATTCCCCTCTTGCCCTTAGAAAGGGACATGCTGACGTTTTCCTGAAAAAAAAAACTGACTCGTAAATAAAATAATTTACCAGTACACGAAAAATTCAAATTTTGAAATTTCAAATTCCCGCCCAGCAAACCATCTCTTCTCGGTAAATAAAATAATTTCCCGTACACAAAAAAATCCAATTTTCAAATTTTTTTGAAATTTCAAATTTCCATCTAAAAATTTCAAATTTTTTTGGACGAAATTTCAAATCCCGCCCAAATTTCCAGTAAATAAAATAATTTCCCGGTCACAAAATCTTTTTTTCAAAATTTTGAAATTTTCAAAAACGAAATTTCAAATTCCCGCCCAAATTTTCAAATTTTTTTTACGAAATTTCAAATTCCCGCCCAGCAAAAGTGTCTAGTATAGAAAAAAATTTCCAATAAATAAAATAATTTCCCGAAAAAAATTTCGTTTCCCGGGAATTTTTCGGTGGCAGTTCCGTAAATTTCTGAACAGTACAGATTCTGATGGACGGATTGTCAGATTCTTTTTCAGAAAAAAAATCGTTTCCCGAGAAATTTTGATGGCAATTTTGTAATTTTTCGATGGCAATTTTGTAATTTTCGATGGCATGAACCGTAAATACTTTGTTTTCAAGGGCCATTTCGTAATTTTTTCCCAACCTGACACTTTGGACCTGCTTTTTATTTTTTGCCTACCTAGGATGGGAATCCTATTAAGGGTCTCCTTTTGGACCCTTCACCCAATCCCCCTTATTAATATATAGTAAAAAAACAAATTATGTATAAGAGGAGATCACAATTTTGAAGTATATTTCCAACTATTCTTATTTATTATATTTACTTATTTTCGTGCAAATAGTTTTTTTTTTTTTTTTGAACTGTGCAAATAGTTATTTGCCAAATTTAGAATTAATATCAGATGGAATAAATAGTTTTTGTAAGTTGGTTTAGCAAATGTAAAAAACCAAGTACCCCATTCCTACATGAGTAGTACAATGGACTACAATGATATTGATGTCTTAATAATATGAATCTTCTAGGTGATCGAGTAGTTGTCCTCAAGAAGTCATATATATATATATTATATATATATGAATTCTAGTATTTAAGTACATACATGAACTCTACTTTTTTTTTTTTGTTACACTTTTCTTATAAATTGGACCCTAATTGTGAGAATCATATCTATGGGAGTGGCCATGTGGAAGGTACCAAATGTGTTGTAAAAGCATAGCACAAGCACATGTTGGTTGAGTGTTATTTTATACTCCAAAATTTGGTGATTTTGGGGCACATGGTACTTGTACCTAATTTGCAACCCAATATATGTAGATGACAAATTGTGAACCCACTGTCCTATCTATTGAAGTATATTGAAGAAAAGGAAGATATCTAGAAGATATCTCCCCAAGATAGAAAGAAATACATAATATAGCAATTGTAATTTTAATTGTTTCCTCTTTGTAATATTTCCTTATTTATTATTTCTCTACAAACCCTCATGTAATCTCTATAAATATGTATCCCATTCAATCAATGAAAGCACCTTTGCTAGTTATATTTCTTGTGTCTCTATCAATTTAACATGGTATTAGAGCCAAATTAATATTTCCGGGATTTTTTGTTGGTAATAATTACTTCGTTACTTCGGTTTTATTCTTCCAAGGAGCTC
>BEHA01001707.1:874080-885333 GCA_002897215.1 Eschscholzia californica subsp. californica
TAGGTTAGATTTTGATAAATTATGCTTTGTAGTGGTATTATTAGTTTCCTAATAACATATGCATTTTAGGTTTACTTTATTCATAAGATATTGATCACATATGGTAACTTAAAATTGCTTTTAAATTTAGCCAAATTGACCTATGAAAATGATTGTTTGGTCCAGGTCACACCTTAAAGTATTATCCGTGTACCTATGCCACATCGTTTATGCCAAACGTCTCTTTTTAATTGGGTCAACAACGAATAGCCTCGTAAAAAGATATTTCTTTAAAGAGCATCAATGTAAAGAAAGAATCCACCCATCTAAGCAAACAAGAGAATTAAATCAACCACTTTTTTTTTTTTGTTGCAATTGACTTACATATTGGGGAATAAATTCAAGACTCTCGTGCAAATTTTTATCACAACCACCATTTAGAACCACCCATGTGATATGGGGGAATTTAGGTATAGGTCTAATAAAATCACATTCATGTAGATGTAAAGTACCTTTTCATTTATTTAAATATAATATAATGTCGAGCAAGTCTAAGTGTTTGATTTGGCTTTATACATATAATTTTAACAAAATATAGGCAATGTTTATATCGTATTTCAAAAAACAAGAGTAAGGTTTATATCTTTGTTGTATTACTACAAAATAAGTCTATCTACAAGAGAAAAATCTTGTTGTATATTTTTGTAACCGGATTGCATGAATAGTTTTTTTTTTTGTTATATGTGATGGTTGGTAAAGACATTTACAAAAATGTCTTCTATAACAATCGAATGGATTTTCATTTTAAAATGAAGTTGTAATGATCGGAAAGCATTCGAAAATTGTTAATCCTGAGACGTACATTTTATAAATATTGCTACAAAATGTAAATACTACTAGAAGCTAGTTAGTTTCACTCCTAAATTAGTAAATTACACATGTTTTAAAAGTTGTAGAAGTAGATGGAAACCCTCTTGTCCCTAACCAATAAAGGTTGGAAATGATTGAGGACAGAGAAAAATATCACTTACAAGATATGTTTGAGATAGTAGATGACCTACCTGAGCTAACTTCTTCATTATTGAAATCATAAGTTAAAAAAAAGTAAAAGATTAAAGGTGAAGGTAAATAGTTGTTTTACTTGGAAAACAAACAAAAATTGAGTACAAAATATCATAGACCAATTGCTATGCACATGGCTCCTCATTGGTTGGTTTCATGTTCATGATATGAATCATAAACCTAATTGCAAACAAGGGGTGGGGGTACTATTTTATTCAACAATTCTAGCAACTAAATAAAAGAAAGAAAAGAAAAGCAACTTAGGGTTCCCAAATGATTTCACAAATTTAATTAGGTTTATCAAGAACCTTTAATTCACATTAAACCCACAACTTGAACTTTAAAAATTCAAAAGAAATACAAGATTAGTATCTGTCCGTTCGGATTGATTTTGATTTTGAGATCCGATCTTCCATTAGTTTATACTACTAAATACTAAATAAAACCAAGTTGGGTTAATCATACGAACATTAAAATAAATCAAATTCAGATAGATGACTCGTAGTGCCAGCTTCATTGAATAGTTGTTTAGTTGATACGAGGCAAAACAAATAGTTTAAGGAAATGATAATTGAGTCTTAATAAGCATTATAACATGTGATATCTTGTTAATGTTTCTAATTCTCAACGGATGAATCCTTCCTTGATATTCGTTTCTTCCTCGTGTCTTTGTCTGTGCTTCTTTAACAACAATATCAGGAGATATCATTATGGGCCTAGCATTTTATTAGGTAGTGAAGTTAGGGAAATTTTAAATGCCCTAACCATTTTCGTAATATACACTCACATCAGAAGTACCTTTTGTTCAAGTCAAACAAGATATGAGCGTGGCAGATAGAAATGGTAAGTGTATATAAAATTTCCCGAGAAACTATATAGTCCACTAGGATCAAGTCGTTGCCCCGAAATTTCAAAAGAGAAAAGATGGACGAGACAAAATTGGAGGATGAGGATGAAGATGGAATGAAAGACATAAGAGGGGTTTGAAACGCTACCGAGTTTGAATGAAACCAAGGGTAGAAGAAGGTCTCACTAGGGTCACCTAAGGTCGAAAGTCGAAACCCTTTAGTTTTGTTGAAGATGAAGAGGAACATCACCAGTACAGAATTGTCTACCATTTATAAAATTTTCACAAGTTCTGCAACAAAAGAAATTCAAAGAGTTTAAATTGAATTTTTGAATGATGTTCATGAACACTAACTCCATAATTTACTAATGGCCACCTAAACGACTCATTTAGTAGCTCGAATAATTTGGAACATCCATGTTATAATATATATGAAATTTCTCTCATCAAAAAAAATATATATATATGAAATTTACCAAAATTAAAGATCCAGCATATAAGATAAGCATCCATGTCAAAGAAGATACATTTGACGATTCTTGAGCCATATCTTTCTTCGGGAAGGATTATTTCCTGCAGAAAAATATCCAGTCCAAGGTTAGAGAGAGGTCGGCATTCATCGATATGAAATCATAATTCTAGAAATCAATTTATTAGCAGAACTCGAGTAATAAGGAGAATGAAATGAGAAAATACTAACATCTATATTTCCTTTTTACCAATATAGATCAATTTAGAGAGTTACAGAGAAAATCAAGATCGACAAGATCTGTATCTTAAGTACCTCATTTTTACCGCTGAACCTGCCTTGCTTAAGAATGTTCAGAACATGATACGGCATTTGGAGCAAATCGAGTGAGGTGGTCGTGACTACTGCATTCTTATCTAAAAGGTTTATTGGTGAAATCTAACTCGTAAAAACTCTATTTCTCACAATCTTATCCGCCTCTGATACACTCAAGTTTCTTATATTTTTCTCTTTCAGCCATCTCTCTATTCCTCCTTTGCTTCCATCGTTCAGCTGATCCTCTGTCATTTTCAACAGCTTCAATCCTTCACTCAGCTTCGGGAAAAAGCCTTCGGGTCTCAAACACCAAGCTCGAAACACCCCAAATAGGACTTCCAAATCACCCCCAAATCTTTCAACCCCACCATCATGGAACTTGGAATTGCTCATCAATATACCAGAGAAGACCAAAGAATCAACTCCAGATGCCAAACTTCTCCAGACAATAACAAAATCAATCTCATTCAAACCCTCTTCCATCTTTGATATCTTTGCTTGCAGATAATCTAGAGCTCCAACAAATAACTTAGACACGTTCCAACCTTCTTCTCCCTTTCCTTGCCATTGCTTTTTGTTCTTCATGTAGTCTCTACACCTTGCATCAAATCCTCTTAATACAACCGTAGATATCTTTTCGGTCCATTCCTTTCGGAACTCTTCAAACTTTTCAATTTCGTCAGAAAAAATTCCACATGTATCAGCTCCCATGGTCGCTTCACTATCTAGATCTAATGTCATCTCTAGAAAGAACAAGTCTTCACACCAATCCTTCAGAACAGATTCACTATAACGAGCTGCGTTAATGGAATTTGTGACCTTGATTAGGGCATCATCATCTGCTAAGGCAGTTAGCCCCTCCGCTTCTTGGCATTTGTGGAGCAAGCAATCGAGAAACTCCCTTAGAATGGGTGCCCCTGCCAATCTAATAAATTCTGCTCTCAGAGCAACAGTTGGTAATGACCTACATCGTTCGACCATGGCTGATAAATGCCGAAGAACAGCACCAGTAATTGCAGGAGATTTGTAACCCTCAGACCCTGACACAAGTAAAGCTCCCTGAATTTTCAGTTTCCAATTTCTGTCGTCCTCCAGCTCAGGTTTCAATTTACTAAATGTGTCACCAAGCTCTATCTCGGCCCATAACTCAAGCCAGTCGGGACGATCACAAAAGATGGACATAGAAGAGATCCTCCTAAAACTCTCATCATCCCTTATCGAATTCAAGATTCCCGAGTCTGCTACCAGGGAATGAACTCGCTTATCAAAAGAAATCATTAAATCAATAAGATTGAGCCATGAGACTCGAGCCTGTGATGGAACCCCACTGACACTCTCCTCTTCCAGCTTACCAACATATACAGGGAATATCTCTTTCGCCAAGTACATCAACAAAGAGGTCACCATCGAAGAAATCCATTCTTCTCTGCAACTATAACCCACAGCCCTTGCCTGATCAACCAATGGTTGTAACAGCTCGTCCATGGAATCAACAAAATCCCTTGTTATCTTGTATACAAGAGCAAAAATAAACTCCGGCTTCTCTACCCACTTCTTGAAATGTCGTTCAGATGCCAATGAAATTGGATTGACTAGCTCTTCAATAGCCCAAAGTGGTTGACGCATGGCAACTTGATGGTAATGCCCCTCAAGTTGCCGTGATTTTCTCCGACTCTGTAATTCCTGCAGACTGCACAAAGCGAGAAAGTTCTCGCAGTACTGGTTTTTCAGATCACCTTGCATTGTGAAAAGAGGGTTCATGGCCACACTTGATTTCCCTGTATTTATATTTTTGGAATTGAAATTGGAAAGAGTTGGTGGCCACCCAAGAGAGGCTAGAAGGATTCTGTGATCTGCTATTGCCTGTGGCCTCAAAACTGCTAAGGCTCGATCTACTCTGTGGTCAACTGCTGAGACGAGACGTGTCCACTGAGGCCGTGACTTTGCAATTGAAGTTAATATGTCCTCTGTGAGTTTAAGAGACCTAATAGCAAGAAGTCGAGTTTCCTGCGGTGAGTGTTGATAAAGTGAGAAAACATCTAACGACTAACCCTTTTGTGTGTGAAAGTAGAGCTTGCAAAATAATTAATACTTAACCACTCAAAGCATCTCACTTCTGAATTGGCCCCCGACGGCAACTTCTTTAGTTTCCCTGTCATAGTAGAAGCCACTGCATCTTCAATGTCCCCCACTAGAGTATCTAGTTTCAATGCTGTCTCTGTTAATCATAAATAGACAAATCATCAATAAGAAATATTCATGTCCCAGAAAACTCATGCCAAAATAAAGTTTGAAGGGAGGTGCATGATATCAGACTCTGAACGATAGACACAGAAGATGACACAGTACCTCTACCAGATGACATGGACTGATGGAGCACTAGTTCGAAATCTATGTGAGGAGGGTGTTTGATAGAATATATGTCTCATAATCCTATGTGAAACATTAACCCAATTGGAGTAGATGACATGAACCATATGCAACAGATAAATTTGGAGTAGTAAATCTAACACAATGGCCCATTAATGCAACCTTTTGGTCCAATAACCTCCATAAAAGTGCTATTTAAAATTAGGTGCACTTGTTGTTTCAATAGGTACCTTAATATTTCCAAGAAATATAGTGAACAGGTGCTCGATTGAATGGCCTCATGAACAAGTATACTAAAGATTTGGTACAGAAAGCAACCTACGCCTCAGAAATAACATTAGGAAATAGAACCTGAGTTTCTCTAGGGAAGAAGACAATTATCTCTTACCAAGATTGTATCATTTCTAGGTAAAACTGTGGTAACACTAGGGGAGGGGGATGCTCAAACAAGTGTTTAGTAAGTTGTTTTAAGCCAATAGCAAGCAAGATTCACTAGTACGTTGTATGAGCAGTGAGGTCCAATATCGAAACTGTTCACTCACATGCTTCATTTCCCATCAATCTGACTTACTCCATTCTTCAAAAACTACCCCATAAATCATATCATTCTTTTTCTCCTACACTAGCTTTTCTACTTTTTTTTTCAAGAGTCATTGCATTCATTACATGACATTGATTACATCACGAAGATACTATATTGAAATACACATAAGGATTGGATGAGTACACACACCACTATAATTGACACTTTTAGCCTTAAAGGCCATCCTTAGCAGCCTTAAAGCCCATCTAAACTACCTTTACTTTATTTGTTGCCCTATAATTACATGGGATAAATCTTGGGGATATTCCACCTCCACCAAGACTCAAACCCTTCACCTCTGGGACCTAAGAGGAGGATGCAAACCATTGGAATTTTCCTTATAAGCTAAACTGATATTTGGTATTGATACTGTTCTCAAATGGGTCAGAATTCTATTTGGTTACAAAAATATTAATCATGATTCATGAGAAGTCACATGACCATTCTCTGCAAATGTGCTAAGCTTCTTTTACAAATTGTATTCATTTTTTTTTCTGTAATATTCTCTTTGTTACTTTTCAGTAGAATAATCTACCTAAACAATAATACCATATCTACAGATGTTTATCGTTTGATTGTAAAATACAAGTTAGTTTTGTTTCTTATTTTGAGTCAAAATACTTAGCTTTAGTTTGTTTCTCATCGACTAATTGACTTCTCAATACTTCTGCTCTATCAATCTAGAGAAAGTACAGTTTATTCAGGATACCATGGTTATATGGCATAGAAGTATAGAACCGCAGGTTAGATGTAAAGACGTGGCAGCAACTGATCTAGAAACGGTCAATAGCATGCTCACGGGTTACATGGTCGACAGAATTGCTACACCCATAGCGTTACAGCCGCGAGTCATGACTAGATAAACAAGAAAGAAAATATCCAAAGCATGATGCCGAAAGTATTGCTTGGTTAGCGATTGAAAACTTCATTCTCAAAAACTAAATTAACATACAAGATATCTTCTATGAACATGTTAAGAGGTCCTTCATTTGTTTCTAGAAGTAACCAAAGAAAGGATTAAATTTTGAAATCAAGCTTTTGGATGATGACCAACCAGCACCAAAGTAGCTCAGGTCCCAAATTCCAACAAACATATCATTGTTCTTACTGTTACCTATTAAGAATCTACTGGGCCTAACTCTCATTGAAAACCAGCTTGCAAAGAAAGGATTGCCAACGCCAGTGCCGAAGTCACTCGACACTCCCCCTCAACGCAGGGGCAAGTGTACTAAGTCCTAACCCATCCCTGAAACACTAGCTCTGGTACCGTGTTAGAGCCCGTAAGGACCCTCCTTGACAACCGACTTGCAAGGAAAGTGCAAATACTAATGCCCAAACAATGTGGGATAATGCTACCAATATTATCATCATCTCCCCTAAACTCTAATTTCCTCTCAGCCATTATCATCACCATCTACACCTACGAATAAATAATCCTACATACTGCCGGTACTAACTCGACATAGTTTCTTAATTTGCATCGGAATATATTAGTAATAGTTCTGTGTAAGAGACTAGCTGAATTCAATCCTAAAAATAAAACTTTCTCCATAATCAAATCCTTGAAAAAATTCTGCTAATTTCTGAAACTCACCAGCATAAATGCGGACAGTCTCAACCCTAGCCACTTCTCTTGCCAGGGCCGGCAGCTCCTCCCCTAAAATCTGCTTCACTCCTCCCAAATCTTCTCCTGTATTTTCATCTAAAACAAAGTTTTGTAAAAACATTCTAATCAAAACATGAAAGTGAAAAATGAAATACACACACATAGAAAGAGAGAATTAATGAATTTTTACCTCTAGAATGTCCAGAAACGGAAGTAGAAGAACTAAGATCAGTTAATTTGGAATTAATTACATCAAAGAGACCTCCTAATCGTTCAGAATGTGAAGAGTAATTGATTATACTTCTTTTGAGTGAGTGATTTAGGTCATTGAGGTTCTGATCCAAAGTGAAGCATTGATTTTGCAATTCTGAGACGAGATCTGAAGCTTTGAACAAATCTTCTCTCTTCTGAAATTTGTGACCTAGAAAAGCGAGTAATTGAGGAGAAATTTCTGAAAGTTGAGGAAGATGATTTTGTGATTCCATCTTCAAATCATCACAGAGGAGAGAGAGCGGGAGTTAAATCCTAGAGAGAGAAAGTCAGACAAATGGGGTTTCCTGATGGATTTCCCGATCCTGAAAAACGATTACCGCGCTCTCGGGTGATTGATGAATGAAAAAGGGTAGATCTATAAGCGCCCCATATTATTGTTATAGACACCCTTACGAAGCCAAAAGGGTTGATAAATTAATGTGTAAATAGAGCGCTTCTAGCAATAACACAAAGGTCTATAAAACTTACTAATGAAAAATGCTACTTGACCCAAGATTTGGGCCAAGCCCCAACCAAAGGCTGATGGCAGGCGTGGTCGACTCCTATTGATCGGGCCATATGGAGGAGAAATACCCTCAAAAGTAAAAGTTGGCGAAATCAACTTTTGGCATATGGCAAGCCTCAGATTTCAGACCAAATAATATTTTTCAGACAAAAATCTAATATATAATAAAGTCCGAAGCTTGCTTTGGGTGGTAAATGGTAACATGTAGGAATGTACGAAATTTGTGTGGTGGTTGTGTGACTATCGCATAAAAAGTGGCCCAACACAACCCCGTAGAAATACGTCACGAGTCATGTCGTACACGTCATTCCTTAATCGGTCTACTCTAGGGGCGGGAATCGGTCCGGACCGATCGGTACCGGACTCTAACTTCATCGAACCGGTCGACTCGGACCTAAACCGTTGGTGACCACCTATTTACTCGGGCGGACTCGGACAGTCACTCTCAAGAATTCTTTGTCCATTGACCGTCCAAGACCGTTTATTTTACCGGGCCAGTCGGACACCGGATGGTCTCGGTCCGGGTTTTCCAATAAAATTTACTTAAATTCAGAACTTTATTTTTATTACCACAAACAAAATTACTTACAAATGAAGATGTTTAACCAAGAAATCAAAAATAAAAAGAAAAAGAAAAAAGAAAAAACACAGTTGATCATCATTTGACAAGATATAATTAAGCCATGTACTAATGTTTGGTCTTCTAGAGGACTGTATGACTATAGCCAACGACCATAATATATTCATATGTCTATAAAATTCAACGGTCAACTTCTAAAAATGAGAACAGTTTAGTCGGTCAACCTATTCGGTCACTCGTACCGGTCGGTTATTTGGACGGTCTATATTGGTCGGTCGGTTAGCGGTCGGTCCTTCGACATAGAATTTTGACCGTGATCGTCCGCCAATTCTTTCGGGCCGGTCGGACACTGACCGTGATGACCATCGGGTGTCCATGGGCACTTTTTATCTCGGTCGAACGGGTCGGATAACGGTCTTCCAGATCTTTTTCCCACCCCTAGTCTACTCGGGCGAGGTGGGTTTGAATTTTGAGTTCCCCAACTTGTCAACCCCGACCTGTTAGAAGGAGGGACATGCTCCACCACTATCAATGTCGTAGCCATAGCGTGTCTATCAGATTATCACACCATGACTCGTTAGGGTGGGAATCGGTCCGGACGGGCGAGAAACAAACACTAACTCAACCGGTCCGGGTGGAACTTGGACAAGTTCTAAGTGTCCACTCGGACAAACCGGACGGACATTTTAGATTTTTCTCTAACAAAGTGCCCGTCCGTGACCGTTTTGATAGTCGGGCAAACCGGGTATCAGTCGCGCACCGGTCACTAATGAACAAATAAAAAAATTTTAATTCGAAATTAAAACTGTTTAGTAGCTAAAGACAACTTTCTAAACCCCCACTTTACAATTCCAAAAAGTAAATGAATACAAAATTAAAAGATAATTATTGAGATTTCTCATGGATTACGATCGACTCTATTCTTCTTCTCATGAATCGTCTCGGTGTATTGTGAATTCTTGGGTTACTGATGAGATATTGAGATTTTGGAGTAGAGAGATTGGAGAAGTAGAGAGGCGAAGACAAGATTAAGAAAAGGAATTTTAGGGTTATATATTTTTACTCTTGAAATCTAATGGTTGTAGCTAACCTAAAAGTCCAAAGGCTTAAGTTCAATCATATAGGCAGGCGGGTATAACGGTAAGATAAACAGACGGGTATGGACGGGTTCGGTCTGGCTGACTATATGAGCGGGCAGACTCGATCGAATCACCGGGTAAAGACCTAGTCCGCGTCCTTCCGCTTAAGCTCTTTCTGTCGGACGGGTACGAACCGATTCAGGCATCAGCCTGTCACGGACCCTTCGGACACTGTCGGTGGTGGACGGGTTCCAAGTTTTCGGGTCAAAATCCCTCCCCTACTCGAAGTTACTCGCCAACTGAATGTGTAATTAGAGTGGTATATACCTATTCTATCCCGACCAACTAATCTAACGGTTACTTTTTGCCCAAACTTGTGATCGGAAAACCAAATTAGGATTTAACCGTCAGATAGATATCTTGTTCATTATATTTTCGCGGGAAGAAAGTCGTGCTGATCCAATTTTTGAGAGCTAAAAACGAAAGTTTCGGGAACTCTATTTTGAGATCCAAATACCTCATCAAAATGTGGAGAGGAAGAATTAATTTGTGGATTTTGATTCTCACATGTCTTTCTCTCTCCTTCTTTTCCTCTCGAGTAATCTGTGACGATGATGATGATCATCCGCAACTTGGATCTGCTCGCGTAGTTTTCCAGGTAAAATTTCAAGATTTGATTTGATTTCCCCCCCTTTTCAATTAGGTTCTTTCAGTTTTTGATTTGATTTGTGAATTTGGTTTGACTGAACTTACAAAGAGATTCTAGGGTAGATGTTGGTGAATGATCTAAATGTGGATACTGGACCATTTTAAGCTGAAATTGATTGAATCTTGAAACCCCTTTTTTAAATGTGAAGGTTTTTTTTTAAGCTAGTGATATATGTCTTTGTTATACTCCACCTAATTGTGTAATTGGTAAACTGTAGTTGTTTTTTAGATTAGGGATTATAGGGTTGTTTAGATTCCTTAGTTAGTACTACCATTTAGAAAGAAATTGGGTGCATATTTATTTAGTTTGGAGTTTGGAACTAATGAAATGACAATCAACTTCTACGTGCGTAGTATGCTCATGAAAGACAGGTTTGCTTGCAATAACAGCTTAATTATCACAATAAACATCTGAAAGGAGTAACCACGTTTTTCCAAGGAATGTTTAAGCTATATAAGCTCACATGTGGTATGTGTAATGGCACGGCAGTACTCTGCTTCGACACTAGATCCAGCAACAACATATTGCGTTTTACTCTTCTTAGCAACTAAGTTACGCAACAAAAGTACACTATCCTGTTGTAGAATGTATATCAGATGATGATCCTACCCAATCCACATCCTGCCCCCTTTGAAGTTCAAATGACTATTGGGGCAATATAGTAAACCATGTCCAAGTGCTCCTTCTAAGATATTTGACAAATCGACCAACAACCTCAAGATGAGGAACGCAAGGAGTACCCATGAAGTGACTAACTACACTAAGAACATAGGAGACAACTGGTCGTGTAATAGTCACATAAGTAAGTTTGCCAACGAGTCGTCGATACATTTCAGGGTCTTTCAAGTATCTTCCCAACTTCATGACAAACTTTAG
>BEHA01001707.1:887259-899938 GCA_002897215.1 Eschscholzia californica subsp. californica
ATCTACCACCACTATATGAAATTTGTTGTCTTCCCTAAGGATATGTTGCATGATTCTTTGTACGTGTTGAGGTCATGAAATATGTGTTTCTTGTGCAGACTAAGTACTTCTATGTTTTTGTTAGTAGGCCCATTTAATTGGTTTGATGTGTTATCTACAGACTAACTATGGAGACATTGAGTTTGGATTTTACCCTGGTGTTGCCCCAAAAACTGTTGACCACATATTCAAACTTGTTCGCCTGGGGTGCTATAATACCAATCACTTTTTTCGGGTACTCTTATCTAACTCTGTAATTTAGACTTTCTTAATAAACAGATCAATTCTTATATGATGACAATGACATATCTACAGGTAGATAAAGGTTTTGTTGCCCAAGTAGCAGATGTTGTCAATGGTAGATCAGCTCCATTGAATGATGAGCAGAGGGAGGAAGCTGAGAAAACAGTGGTTGGTGAATTTAGTGGTGTCAAACATGTAAGAGGCATCCTTTCAATGGGAAGGTAAGTGTTCTTTTAGAAGCTTTTCATTTTATACTGTTTAGCAATCCTGACAATGCCGATTTCTCTGTATTCAGTTACTTCTGTTTCTTCCTCTATTCTTCATAATCCCCATCTGCTTCTTACTGGAGTTGATTATCTTGAGAATGAGTCCCATACTAAAATCAGTGTACCTCTTTTCGATTAATATATTGGGTTGGTTTATGGTAATATGTCGAAAGGCAAATTGTTTACCCGGGCATCTATTTAAGAACTACACCCAAGTTCCTTAGTAACTTCAAATGGCATCTTGCTCCTAAAATTGAAAATATTGAAATTACTCATTTCACGACTATTTTCGCTGATTTATCAAACCTTGACTTGTCCTAATAAGGGTTATTGTTTCTGAAGGCACTCCGACCCGAACAGTGGAGGCTCGTCGTTTTCAATGCTTCTTGGGGATGCTCCTCACCTGGATCGCGAGGTACCATTTGTTGTAATACAATTTATACCGAAGCAGCATGGCGTAGAATGTTTATTGTTTAGTGAGTATATATCTGATGTGATACGCTTATGATTGATTCGCTTTACATGCATTTCCAGTATGCGATTTTTGGTAAGGTTACTAAAGGTGATGAGACTTTGAGAAAGCTTGAGGAACTCCCGACTCGTCAAGAAGGAATATTTGTCATGGTATGGTTTGACTAATTATCATTATTATTTTTATTATTATTTCTACTAGTTACGTTTGCAAGCTTATTTCAAAAGAATCAAATCATTATGAAAGCTCAAAGTCCAAATAATCTTACCGATACTGTCATTACTTTTCTCCATTACAATGATGTTTTTGTCCGTCTGTGCTTTCTTCGCTCTCTTACTAAACGTATTGAGGCTTCCAGTTTTTTACTCTTCCTGCTTAAGACTGTTTTTCTGACTGTATCTATTGTTACTTCCTTTGGCAGCCAATAGAGCGCATTACCATTCTCTCATCCTATTTCTACGGTAAGAACTTAAAATCAATTAACTACTCAACCATTCTATAATCCTTGCCTTATTTCTTGTTACCGTCGTTACATTAGGACTTAATCATACAAGCTAATGTTGTTAATTGCATGCATTCTAGATACCAAATTGGAGACATGTGAACATGAGAAGACAGTCTTGAAAAGAAGGCTTGCTGCATCAGCCATGGAAGTCGAAATACAGGTAATCCACAAAGTAGTCCAAGATTGAGATTGTGTCTTCTTTCTTTCTCCTGTCTGGGCTGGAAACATTCTCTCCCAAATAAGAGCTTCTATTGTTACCATTTGATGAAGATAGTGTTTGTTTTTTCCCTAAGTCATCTGAAATCTGATTCGAAGCCTTGAACCGACTGGACTGGAGTCCGATTACAAACTGTTTGTTTCTATCTGACTCGTGATGACTGACTCATCTGAAATGGTGATCCAAATTGATTTTGGGTCCCTTTGAAACGCTGGCCTTCACCTTATTCTTAGCTTGACAGACTTTGCTTCTTCTTTCTTGAATAATTTTTTTTTTCCGAGACAAGATTTGAAGATATGAAATTCATGAATTACAATCTTTCTAACATGAAATTTGTTGTTGCAGAGAATGAAATGTTTACCATGATCTACAAAGCTTGAGGCATTATACAATTTCGTTTTGTTCTTCAACTAAATGGAGAAGTCGTGTAAGTTTTGTGTGTATCTAAATTTATTCTTGTAAACCGACATTTCTTGGAAAATCCAAATCTATGACATGAAATTCGTGAAGGGCGATTTATTAATTGATGATTTGATGGTATGAAACCTTTACGACTTAAAAGGGATTTTATTTGAATTACAAGCTGCAATTTGAAAGGCTTGCTGATGAGTTCTTAAGGCCTCAAATTGTTGGGCTGTGTATCTTTGATGGGGTTAAATTTGTTTAACCCCCAACTCGTTACTAGGGTAATAGGTTTTCTACGGCTACTGTTGGGAATTTTCTTTAGGCACTCGCATTGGCTTTAAGCGTGACCATTGACTTCAGTCAATAACATTGGACTGAAAAGTATGAAGGCACCCCATATTTTGATATTTTCTTTCAACCCCATTGAGGTCAGTAGCATCATTTTCCATGGCAGTCATATTCCTATCAGCGGCCCACTTTATTGTCATAGGCATCCCAGCACCCCAAAATTTGGTCTTTCTTATAGGAAGAGCAATGTTTAATATAGACAGTGCATTAGATAGGAAGAGTATGGGTTTTAGTACAGGGATGATGATATCTTCGTTTAAGTTGAATGACTCTTCTTTCTTGATGTAGGTTGTCTCCTTCATTAATGGTGGTTCCTCATTCATGAGATCTTGAGGCATCAGTGCATCATTAAAAGCTTGTAACTAGGACAATAATGATAATAAACTTATGTATTTTGTAGTTTTTGTTATGTTAATGGTGCTTTTGATAGGAGTAATCGATATAGGGTTGAGTTGCATTCGAAATGGATCTTTTGATTCTCGAAGAGTGAGGGTAAAGGAGTTGATTGAAAAAGAGCTCTTGTTCGTGTTATAAGATCGTGAATATCAAACGAATCTATATGAATGAATAAAATATTAAATTTATTGTTTTTTTTTATTCAAGTTCTTATATTTTAGAGTGATCCTAATAATACTATCTTTAAACTAATTTGCTAAAGGAAGAGCAAGTACATAAATTCACTTTCTTTAACGCACTGCCGGTATCGATAGTGCTCTTCCTATCCAAAAAAACTCAATTTTTTAAGAGATTCTCACATGTGTAAACCGGGCGCCTATTGCAGTAAGGTGGTGCGCCCTTTAGAACTTACCATTTCCCAACCTTCCCGTCCACCTTTTCTATCTGGCAATTTTATGTGTTTTCTGAAATTTCCCAGGTATTAAACAAGTAGGTAGTAGAGAGAGACTCCCCATAACCGTTTTCTGTACAACTCATTGATTGTCGTTGCTTCTCTGGCGAAGGGTTCTCCCTTCGCCGGATCCCCTTTACTTTTTCTTTTATAATAAATCGTTATTTGTTTTGTTGGTTTTTTTAGGGTCTGTTTAGTTGTTCTATAGGATTTTTTTTTGTTGTTTTCAAATTTCTTCCGGTTCGAGTGTTTGATCATGGACAACTACTTGGTGCTTCTTCAACAACTCACGACTCTCTTCATTTAAAGAGGAATCTCAGGAGATGTGGACTTGTCAAATTCAAACTCATCATGTTAAACTTAGGTTTGCGATGATAGGGAGATTTTGCTTCTTCTGTGTGATCTCTTGGAGATCAAAGTATTACAGTTGTGGGAAACATAAATTAAGATCGGGGTGAGACTCAAGATTCGGGTTGCATGGAGGAAGATGCTGACCTGACAATGGGAGTCAAATCCCGACCGACGACTGATGGAGGTTCTCCAATCAATCTAGTTCGTGGTGGGGAAACGGTTACAAACTTTGACCCACTCAAAGTTAGTTACTCAACTACATGAACCAATGGTGGAAATGGGTCATGAACTCATGATAGTGGGGGAACCACTAAAGTCACATAGAAACTAAAATGCCTCCTCTTCATAGGTAGTGGGCATAGGGTTACTTCTTTGTGCTTTGTTCTTCTTTTAACTTCTTATTGTAATCCATCTTGGCTTTGCCTAATCAATGAAGTTATCAGATTCCAAAAAAAAAACAACTGCGATATTTTGCAAGACTCCTATGTTTGCCGATTGCAAGCGGCTTAAGTAGATGGGCAAGATAGAAAGAGAAGTGAGATGCGCTTCTGTTTCTAAATCATGCTCGACCATTCCGTTCGGACTTTTGTCGGTTTAGGGTCGGGTAGATTACTGTTTTTTACATCGATGCATCAAACGTTGAACAAAGAGAGCATGATTATACCTACACGATGATTAAAATGTTATTTTATAGCTTTCTCAACTTGTTTTGTTGTTTTCGCCTGCCAACATTAAATGAATACAAGGGAATCCAATATATGAAGGATTTCACTTCGTAGAATTAGGGATGGTCTAGGGTAGGTCTACCGTCACGGTAATTATTTTTAATTTTCCTTCTGATACGACAGAATTATAGGAAAATGTGTAATGTATGCACACGTGCAAACAAAAGCTTGTAAATATCAAGGAGAGTCGTAAGTAAGTGGATTATGTCCCGGTAAGAATTAAAATCTAAATTTTTGAGTTATTCCAATGAAATTTTCGATGAATTCAAACAACAAAAAGAAGTGTGCAAAAAAGAGAAATAAGAAAGGTTAAGGTGGTAAAGACAAGTGGTTTATTTAGTTAACTTCTTTCAATGTATTAAGAGTAAGAGTTAGGGTTTAATTTATTAATACACGTGCACTTGTTTCTAATCTTCTGTCCTTTTTGCATTTTCCCAAATCCTGCCATAGTATATATATCTTTTCATTTTTAACCTACTTGTTGGGGAAAGTGAGGTAGGGCTGGCAAAACCTAACCATAGATTCATTGGTGGTCGACACTAATTTTGATTTGCTTTGTTTGATTCCATTTTTATTTTTAATTGGGGTACGATTGGGTATGTGTTAAATTACAATTAAAGTAAAAGCTAAAAAAGCCGACATAAACACGATTGATGGAGGACCATTTTATCCTGCAAGCCTGAGGTTCACACATATGTCGTGTTTATTTGATAAGTACGTTAAGTAGCAAATAAAAGTTGATAATACCTTGGGAGGTCTCTCAACAAATTCAATAGTTGTTATTCTCAAAATTTTACTTCTAAAAACTTTTTAGGATCATTGAAATTTGTCCTCGGATCATTTGTAAGTCAAGATTTTCATATGCTGAAATGGACACAAGTTGGCCTGAATTATCACAATTTAGATGAGAAAAAAGAAATAAGTAGGTAGTAAATATTTTAAGGGTATTTGTATCACATATGCTATTGGAACATACTACTAACTCACATATTATTTTATGGGGTTTCTATTAGACAATGATGAGGTATATAAAAGATTCTTTTTAATTAGAATTCTTAGAATGAGTATAATCCGCTAGCGAGTTGCAGCGAACTTTATCTTGTTAAAAATAAAAAAAATTATGACTTATCACTTGTGTGCCTTTAAAACACATGGTAGAAGGATCCGAATTACATTCTTTCCATTTTCAAGTTACAAATTTTGGAACCAATACAATCAGGAAAAAGACTTTAACTTTGACCAGTTAAAATTATAATTAAACGGACACCATATGTCGTTAGGAAAGTGGTAGAAGAGAGACCCATATTATAGTACTTTAAAAAGAATTGGAAACGTGATGAAATATGAAGGTACATACCTTTGCTATAATAGAAGGGAAGAAGAAAAGAGAGAAAAATTGGTAGAAAAAGTGAAATGACACCACCAATACTATAACCGTAACGTAAAATGAGTCATGATCAGATTTTTCTTTTAGTCAATAAAAAAAGTCCGGTTGGGAATAATTTGTCATATTCAGGTGATTAAAGTAAGATTCATATGTGATCATGTCACATCTTGGAGGGCCAATAGGTAATATTCATCGAATATGGTCTATCAAGCGCAAATAAGTTTACATTATACGCACATGTATCAAATGACGAATGCACCTTTCAAAGATGTTGTGTACAACAATTCTTTTGTAAGATACAATGCATTGCATGTGTACATTTTTGACAAGCAAAGTGTACACAATGTTAATCACATTTCTTCCAATGAATAATTGGAGAATATATAACGTTGGGTGCATAGTGCTTCTAACATTACGTGATATACAAGGAGAAATATGTTACATCCAACGAGGTTTATGTTACATATGAATGTGCACATCAAAGAAGACAAGTTTTGTTGATCCGAAAGTACACATACGTGTAATTTTTTTTTACCAATTCAAATCATATTTTTTTTTTTGCTACTCCGAAGGTGATTTTCTGAACCTAACTGTTAAGTTTTTTCTTCCCTTGGACTTCTCTCTAATTCTCCCTCATTTTTTGGACTTCTGCCCAACCCCCAAAACTAATGAGTTTGGAAGCATTAAAATTTTGTTTTGTGTATGGTTTTTTTTAGTTTGAAGACAAAAGGGAAGATATGGCAAGAGCCAGTTAAATCTTTGTTGGAGTTCGAAATCCTAAAGGTTGTTCAAATTAATAAGATCAGGTAGCTGTTTTTAAGTCTTTTTCTGATTTATGACTGATTAAAAATTATATGATCAGAGGTATTAAATTAGATAATTGAGATGGGTGAGAGATAGATCCCCTCGTGACTTGGAGTCACCTTCTCTTTCTCCTTACTAGCTGTCCATATCATCTATCTCATGTGCTCACCTTCATGCATGCCGGCCATGCACCGGGCACCCGCTTGTGCTCTAGTAAAGCCTCCATAGGGGATCCAACATCTGAATTTCAGGCAAAGGCGCAGGGTGCCCCTGAAATTTCGGAGGCGTGAAGCGAATTTTAAGAATGTGATTATACGAGTTTCATAAGATTTTTTTTTTTGTATTCGAGAATTTTTTATATTTTCTTTGCACTTAATGTGAGGTTTAAATATAAAACGTTTGTTAAGAACTTGTAGTCTAAATAGAACGATCAGATTGAGTTACTTGAAAATCAGTTCGGGAGGAGCCCTCGCGGTCTTTAGTCAACTTCCCGATCAAGTGGTTTAGCGAGTTCAAAAATCGGCTTGTTAATAGCTTGTTCAATTTACTTTTTTTCTAAAATCGAAAAAAAATTGGAAACTGATTCTCTGAGAAAGAGCCTAAATAAATTTCAACTGTCCTTTCTCGGTGCTATGGTGATAGTGTTCTTGTGGTTTGATGGTGATTGTGGTAGAGGTAGTTGTTGTCTTGAGGTTTAGTAAAGGTGGTGGTCGTGATGGTGATACAGTGGGTAGAGGTTTAGTAAATATGGTGGTGATGATGAAAGTACAAGGGTGGATGTTTAGTAATCGTGGTGGCGGTAGAAATGTCAACTAAAGTAGTTTAAAAAGGTACAATTTAAGAAGGGAAAAATGCTTATACTTGATATTGAACTTGAGTTGTTGGACTCTCCATCCTGCTTTCTACCAATTGAGCTAAGTAGACTACTTATTGTATTTGATAAAGTATTTTTTTGGATTATTCCCAAATAGCCCCCTACTTTATCACCAGCTTCCCGCATAGCCCCCTACTTTATCGAAATACCCAGATGACCTCCTTTTCTGTTACCGTCACATGTTCGTGAAATTCTTTTCTCCTGTCCCGAAATTACCCTTCCTCGTTGTCATCCCTCTCGCCACCTTATCATCTTCTCCGATAAGGTCGCCGACCGACCAAAATTTTCGACGACCTTCATACTTAATTTTATGTTTTTGTTTCTTCTTTCTTATTTCTCTTCTTTTAAGTATGAAGTTCGCCAGCCGGTCGCTGGAAATTTTGGTCGGCTGGCGACCTTATCGGAGAAGATGATGAGGTGGCGAGAGTGTTGACATGGTAGAGAGAGGTGATGAGATGGAGGAGAGAGAGGTTGACAACTTGAAAGGGTAGTTTTGACAGAGGGAAAAAGAATTTAACGGACATGTGACGGCAACGGGAAAAAAGGGTCATCTGGGTATTTTCGATAAAGTAAGGGGCTACACGGGAAGCTAGTTATAAAGTAGGGGGCCATTTGGAATATAACTCTTTTTTATAAAGAAAACATAAATTTAGATCTCTTTAATTCTGTAGATTATCATCTTCATGTGAGGCTCTTTGGTCCTGGGAGCCCGAAGCAAAGCAAAATCACTTGCACTCCGAGGTCGACCCTCCAAAGGCGGATTGAGGATTTTGAGTCAGAGTGCGCTAGTTTGCAAAAACAGGATAAAAACGAATCTAATGAGATAATATGGGAGGGTCAAAACATGAAATAGCCATGAAGTAAGGGTGAAAAAGAAATTGTAAGTTAAACATAGATATTTCAAGAGGACACTCAAGAGTGTTCTCTCAAAAAATTTCTAATAGTTTGACTCATTATTTTTAATACTAGGTTTCCGCCACGTCCTACAGATCCCCCTTGCTAATGCCGTAACCATCTGAAATTCTTTCCTGCAAATTAACAACTTCAATAATTTTAGTAATATTCATATATTAGATTCCAAAATTAATAGAGCAAATAGAGTTGCAGAGAGGGAGGGAGAGAGAGAAATATAACCATATTTAGTGGAGAAAAATATGTATGCGGATACACTGGAAATCCACCAAGTGAGAGTGCTTCAAGAGTTGAAGATATGAACGTCATGACTCTCATTTAGCAAATTGGAGAGATTCCTCAAAACATGAGTACTCACTCGTCTTATGTAAGGAATGTCGAACCTTGGTCCCGTCAAACGCCGCGCCGTAAAAGGAGGTTATAAAAACGGAGGCCGGGTGAAACAAGATAGACATGAAGCTGAGTGGGAGTACAAGAATGAAATATGTCTTCCTAACGAGAGTTAGGATAAAGTATCTCTAGGTCACTTGAGGAGTGACAACTGGAAATGCATGGCCGCGCTCAAATAGATTAAATAGTTAATCATTTGATTTGACAGTTTGTCCTCCCGATCAAGAAAGTCTGATAAGTGTGACGTATCAGATGAGATATGGAAGACTGAATGATATATATCCTCAAGGTGTGAAGGTATATCCTTCTGAAGGAATGTCCTTCGACCAAGATGGCAATGCATACGATTTGGCTCTTAGGATAATGATTTTGTTTGGAACATCAATCAATCCGGTTCAATTAGGAGTCGTAATGCTTAGGTAGAAGCCGCTTACGATTGTCGGATCACTTTGGTTATCTGCGACTAACATAGACCGGATCCTACAACGGGTTACACATAAGAATGGTAACTTGAACAGTGAGAATATATTGATGGGAACTAGCATATAGATGGACATGATCCAGTCTAATAGTTCTTAGAAAAGAACAAGGCTCGAAAGGGAAGCCCGAAAAGGAGCAAAACCCACTTTTGGGCCAACAAGGGAACTCCCTTAGAGGGAGATCCCTGGCCAGCCACATGTGAGATGTGGGCCGGGCAGACTAAGCCCATTAAGGGCTACCCAGGCCGGCACATCAAGGGGTAACTCTAATTAGGGTTTTGTGCCTAATTAGGAATCCCAGTTATATTAAACTATGACTAAAGCTTATCTTTTCTGAGGGACTTTTAGGATTCCTTATTTGAGTAGGACTCTACTAAGGTAATGCCTATATAAGGACCAGTTTAGAGTTCAGAAAAGGTGCGAAATTTTCTCAAGAAGGAAATCACTCTCGTCACACAACTATTGGAGAGAGAGGATTTTAGAGAAAAAGTTCCCATTCTATCTATCAAGTCTAGAAGGAGTTCTTCATCTCTACCTTCAAGAAGGTCCTAGCTGACTGAAATAAGGGAGTTCAAGCTATTCATTCGGTGTCTCAAGTAGAGGAGCTACACTTGAAGCTCTTTGATCTTCACACGCGATTGGAAAGGTTCGTGGGAAAATTGCGATAAAGGTTACTTTATCCCACTTCTAGTTCATTGTTAGTTCATGTATTAGATCCTGGATAACTTAGTGTTAAACATTAGATGTTTGAGATTCCGCTAACAACACTAGTTAGATGATTAGGATATGTATTAGATATATACAATTCCCAACAATCTCAACTACATCTAAATCACCTCCATGTTTAACACCACTACCACTCCTATCACCATGCCCACCACAACCACCGCCACTACCACCACCACCATTTTTGTTGCAATCAGGGGCGGACCTATTTGTAGTCCAGCCTAGGCAATGACCCAGGATGAATTTGTAAAACTCATTGAGAAGTGTGACAAAATTGAGGCCGTAGCCTAGTGGTAAATCCCTTGTCTTGCGCGCGGAAGGTCACAGGTTCGAACTTACCTGCGCGCATCTTCTCATAATTTTATACTTTTCTTCCATAACTACGGAGTTAATTCCGTTTTGCCCCACTGTTTTGACCAACTCACGAAAATGATCCTCATATTTTGATTAGCTTCCAAAATATCCCTTGAGTAACTTTTTTGTTATATATTTTTTTTTTATCGTGATTACATCTCATTTTGTTACCAATTTTATGAGGATAAACAAGAGATTTGGTATTTTCATCATCTCTCTCCTTTTTCACCTCGTGCTTGACGTCGCGTTTGCAAACCTAGTTCTTCGTTGGAGAGTCTCATTATCCTTTTTTTCATCTCTCCCTCTATTTTCTAACTACTATTCTACTTTGTTTCATGTAAGATTATCAAGATTCGTACATATATGTATAATAGTTTGTCAAATTCGTATACATATACATATTATTTACATGTTTGATTTACAGTAACTTTAAGCCTGCCTTGGCTAGCTGAAAATCCTGGTACCGTCCCTGGTTGCAATAGTCATCATTAATCGTTTGGATAAACATAAAATGAATTATCTCTATGAGAAAAAAAAAATAAATTATTGACAAACTACCTTTTTGATTTTTGTTACTTATAAGGAACTATTTTGCCAAATATAATTTTGATATTGTTTTACTTCATAAAAACAAAAGTGCTTCTACTAGAAACAAAAGTCCTTATACTTTTGTTTGTCGATTGATACCTTAATCAAAGAAAAGATAAAGATAAATCTGGGGCTAAACTTCCTGTTTTTTTTTTTGTTGAACTTTCCTTTCATTAAATGGAATAAACGTTATTACAATATTTATCAACTAAAATACAAGGAACATTTTGCCACCTTTTGCTCACATTCTTCTTTCTTGCCCATTTCGCCAGTTTGTCTGCATGCAAGTTGAGTTCTCTTCTCGTGTATTTGAATTGAACTATTTCAAATTCTCTTCTTATTCCTCGAATTCTTCGGATATGGATCAAAGATTGCCAGTGAATTGAATGTCTTTTGTCCTGGATGTGCTTGATGAGATTTGAATTGTCACTTTCTATGATTATTGACTTGTGATTCTATTCTTTCACCCAAACTAGACCATCTAAGATGGCTATTGCTTCACATTCTTCACTATTTCTCGCCCTCGAGGATTTCACTTGAGCTGCTATAAATTTTGAATCTGCATTATGTGCAATTAAGCTAGTTCCAGAATTGGATGTTACGTTAGTAAAGGATGCATCAACATTAAATTTAATTAAAGGAATTGTTGGCGGTTGCCATTTTCCAGGAGGATTTTGATTGATTTTCTCAGGTTTTTTATTGGTTTTTGGAAATGCTTTGATCATTCTGATGATCTTATCGAGATTATTTATCTCATGCTGGAAGTAGTGGTCACATCTCAGTTTCCATAAAATCCAAAGGATACTAACAAAGTGAATATCTTCATTAGTGTAACAATTTTGGTTATTGTCTTGCCACGAGAAGATGCAATCTGAGATCGATATAATGTTTTCAGAAATAATATTAAAATTAAACCAAACATTTTTTGTCATTGCACAGTGTAAAAGTGCGTGTTCAATTGTTTCAGTATTCATACAATTCAGGCAAGTGAAGTTATTGTCGATGTATTTGCCTATTCTATCTCTCACCGGGAGAGCTTTTGTACAGATTTTCCATATGAAGATTTTAATTCTAGGAATAGTAGGAAGGGACCAGATGAAATTCCAGTTAGGTAAATTAGTAGGGAGGATGATATCATTAGTGTTGATGTGTTGGTACATCGATTTAACTGTGAAGTTACATGATTTGGTGAGCTTCCATTTGAGTTGATCTTTACCTTCACTGTTTACTGGGATGACTTTGATCAGATTTTGCGTCGTGATATCAAAGTTGGCACTGAGAACCTCATTGTTCCAGTCGTTGTTTGTAATGAGTTGGGCCACCTTGTTCAGACCGGATTGATTGTTGTCCGACACTGATCCGTTAACCTCCGGGATTCAGTTGTCATCCCAAATGTTGATATCTTCACCAGAGTGCACCTCCCAAGTGGTCAGATCATCAATGAGATTGTAGTGTTTTCTGATCGTTTTCCAACTCCAAGAGTGATGGGGTTTCGTTGGACCAGGTTTATCAGAATGGGGAGGGCTAAACTTCCTGTTAATTAATATAACACATAAATCATAAAAAATTATTTTGAACCGATTCAGCCTTTACCTACAAATACTAAACCACTTTTTCCAACGATGAAATTCTAACTTACATGAAAATTACAGGCTGAAGTCCAGACATTTTGGGGGCATGTAGCACGTCAATAAGATGTACGTTCACATCCCAACATTCAAAAAAGCTAAGGAAATGGTTGAGCCAA
>BEHA01001707.1:941287-976068 GCA_002897215.1 Eschscholzia californica subsp. californica
AGATATGGCAACTACGGCAGCAGACATTGCTTGGGTTCAGTACTTACTTCGTGATTTAGGAGTTCCAATGTCCACTCCACCAGTTCTTCATTGTGACAATGTGAGTGCAACATATATGACTCATAATCCGATTCTACACAGATTCAACTTGCCGACATCTTCACCAAGGTAATAGATATTTTGAATTTGAAAAGTAGTTGCATATTTGAATAACTATCATATCTGATGCAATCTCAATTTGTATCCCATATATATATATATATATATATATATATATATATCTTAGTCAATGTAAATCTAGTTGTAACTAACAGTTGAAATCATTATACAAATATCACTCCCTTGAACAGAAAACTCAACGGAGAATTCTCTGCTTTCACTATGAATTTCCATTATTGGCATGGCCGCCCCTCGACTCAAAATTGTCAGCGACCGACTGATTTTCATCCGTAAATCCAAAACTGTGTTGGTGTGTAGTTGTCATTAAGACTTGATCAACTTTTGTCTTGAATTCTTTATTCTATAAAAGTCGAGTTCTGTTCTCTACAGTATAAGGGCACATATTTTACCATTAAAGTTGACTTTACACTTTCACTTGCTTTTTTTTGGCAGTAGGCCACAACCAGCTTGATAAACTCTGGATGTTCAAACAATTGAAAGGCAGGGATTTTTTTATAAGCCCGTCTCCTTTTTCACACGAACCCCCCGATTAAGCTACCCACACTCGAGAGTCTTTATGCTAACATTTGCCCAAAAAAGGGGCAGGGCCGACTCTGAACGGTCTAGATTCAAAAGGGAAGTGTTAAAAGTGCCCCTTAGTACGTGTTAAAGGCGCCTCCCCCAAGGCAAATTTTACAAGAACATGTGAGAAAAACAAGCGTCTCTCAACACTTGTGCTCACTTCTCAAACTTGGCAGTCAAAGCTGCTGGGGGTGCTCATATCTAATAGGGAGGTTTACAGAATTTCCCATTTCTTAATCTCTGTATATATATTGGCCCTCTAGTTATCTTTAAGACCATAATCTAAAGAGCTTTTTCGACTATAGGAATTCGGGTTTTGTGATTCTTGAAGTAATGAAGTGTGATAAAACTTGTTAGTGTCAGTCGGACATTCGATCTCAAAGTCATGTCTATTCACGAAAACTGAAAAACATATGAATAACTTGTAAAGTTCCTATCTACAAATGTTCTTGATATATATTAAAGTTGAATAGTTCATCATTTACAAATAATTGAATGGTCTAATAACTTTAGAGTGTTTTTGATTCTGGAATAGTTTTGTTTACCTGTATGTATGTGGATAGTTCATGTTTGTTATGATAATGATATTTACCTGATTTTCAAACCCCAACAAAGTTAAGTTTGAATTCACCTAACTCAATGCATTTTCAAAGTAGTCTGACGTGTTTATAATTGACAAAAAAAAAATCCTAGATGGCTAAATATTCTATTTTTGATTTGATGATTTATTATATATATATATATACTAAACAGTAAATCTTCGGCACGAAAATAATTTTTATTTATAAAATAAAGTAAAGAAGACATGAATATCTACTTCATTCGAATATTTTTCTCCCCCTGCGCAAGTAAATTGTTTATCTTCGATCTATAACATGGACAAAGAAGATATTATTGTAAAAGCTTAAAAGTAACAAGAAGATATTATTTTGGTTCGGCTCCTATTTTATGTTTATTACTTTACAATCTCTAACATATTTTTGTGTCACTGTCAACAAAAGAAATTAATCATATTTTAAGGAGGTTGCGAGCCTCGAGTTTTTTACTAGATCTTATATTCTTAACGGCTAAACTACAATTTAAAATCTATACATAGGATAGAAATATCAAAAGTGGGACTGTCTAAACTAAATTTTTTGATATTTCTATTGTTGTGGAAGAGGCCAAAAGAACTAACGAGTTAACTACTGAGTGAAATTGGTTCTCCGACTTGCTCTTAAATTCGGTAGCATGAGTGTAATCTTAGTTACTGATTTAGTTCTAACCGTGACTGTTATGACCAATTATGAGAAGCAACCTCCCTGACAAATTATGCGAGTCGTACAAGAAATTAGATCACTATGTGTACAATTGGAGGAATGTTCGATCAAGCATGTCTATCGGGAGACAAATCAAGCTGCCGACTATCTTTCGGAAATGCGACCTAGGCCGGGAACCACCGAGATACCGCCATTACAAGTTCCACAACATTTAGAGAAGATATTGATTGATGATAAAATGTGTGTACTAAGAGTTCGTCACTCGCTAGTTCTTTTTAAGTGTCTTGTGGTTTATGCCATTCGTTACATAACTTTCTAGTTTATTTTTCCTTGTAATGGTCGGGCCCATCAACCCATTGACAATTTCAAATAAAAAACCACTAAAACCTCAGAATTTTTAAAAATTTGAGATTACTAAACAAATCATTTTCGCATGACACCATATTTTGGAATTCACTAAATAAATTATTTTTGTATGACACCAATATCTCATTACATTAAACAAATCGTAAATAACTTTACGCATTTTACTGTTTTATTTCATGAAACATAGTTTCTGTAGTTGTGTAGAAAAGAAACATGTTCCTACATGTACCTACATTTACTAAGTAATTAACATATTAGTGATACATTTGCGTATTTACACGAAGAAATTGCAAAATTCTGCAAAAGTGTGCTTATTATCTATTCTCCTGTTAAGTTGGGACCTTAAACTCATTATATTTTGTATTTTGTGCTATAGGCCCGTGGACCCTAGATTATAATACACTGACTCCATACGGAGTACTAAGATCTTCATAGAAAAAAATACATGGAGCATTAAGACACATAAGCATTAGTGACATCTAATTCTAATGAAAGGAAAGAAGTAGTTGAATGATAAAATAGAGTTACTTAGTGGGTTGATCCTATTTTGGCCTCAAATTTGTGACTAAATCGCCGTTTGGTTTTCATAAGTGTCTGACAGTACGATTTAGTCCTCACTAACAAACAAAAAAATCAACTTTATCCGGAACTAGCCTTGGAGGCTAAAATGAATTAGTCTTCAAAAACTTTAAACATTAAAGCCATCCCATCTCTCCCACTCTCTTCAATTTCATCACTTCTCGCCTCCACTTCAACCTTCTCGCCATCACCTCGTCATCTTCTCTGGTGAAGGTCGTCGGCTGACCAATTTTTCAATGACCTTTTATCATAAAAATGAAAAAAAAATTATCTCTTCTTCTTTCCCTTTCTTTTCTTCTCTTTCTTTACTCCCTCTCTCTACTCACTGATGAGGTGGCGAGATGGATCAAGCGGAGGAAAGAGGTGATGATATGGAGGAGAGAGAGAGACGAGGTGGCTTTAATGTTTTTAAAGTTTTTGAAGATTAATTCCCTTTTGGCCTTCCAGGATAGTTCTAAGTAAAATTTTATAAATCTTGAGAGTCAAATAGACTGTCGACTATTTATAAAGATTAAAACGGTGAGTTTGTCACAAATTAGGAGGTAAAATGAAATTAACCATTACTCATTCCACCCAATGAAGTGAGAGGAGATAGTTCAACATAAAAATAAAAAAAAGTGATAGGAGATAGAAAGAAATAAGAGCATGAAATCAGGTAAAATCACATGGAGTGGAGGAATCTAAAATAAGATACAAGAGACAGGAGAGGGAGAAAGAGAGGCAAGAAGGCATGTGGAGGAAGAAGATTGAGTGGGGATGAAGCTAGGGTTTACTTCATTTTAAAATCTAAGAACCAAACCAGCAAGAAACAGGTGGGGCAGAATTATATGAATGGATGGGATTATCCCACCAATTAAAAATAAAAAATTAATATCCAAAAATAAAAAATAAAAACAAAAGTCCACTTCAAATTCCACCTAATAAAACCATGTGAATCCACTGTTACTGACAGACTAATGTAGCTCTCTAATGGGTCCCACCCACCTTTGGCCCTACCATCCATCACCTTCCCTAGACAATGAACCTCTCTCCTTCAATTCCTTTCCCAATTGCCCATCCATATTCTATGTAGTGATCATCAATTTAACAACCAAGTGCTAAGATCCTCAACAAAAAAAAAAAAAAAAAAACCAAGTGCTAAGATTGTGGTAGTGCCCCTTTTCTCTCTCCAAAACATATATACTATATTTTTATTTTTTTGAGAATCTCTAAAATATATAATCAATCATATGAACCCCATCTCACTTTTATCAAAAAAAAAACCATCTCACTCCTTCCCTCCCATTTGTGAAATATTCAAACTTCTGTATATTAATGGAGAATCTAACTACTTTATATGCTAAAACTTTTTGGTTTGTATGAAAAGCTAGGTGCGAAAATTGCTTCACCACTCAAAAACAAACTCCCATACAGATGATCAACCGAATCAATACAACGACAACCACACCACTCAAAATCGAGTCCATACTAATCAATAAAAGCAAGGAAAAACCACGACAGCAACAATGGAGACCTCCACCGACACCATTTCTTAAGATCAACGTAGATGTTTCTTTTACGAAACTCACGGAACCGGCTGGAATAGGTTGCATTATTCACGATGACGAAGCACACTTTATCATAGTGGTAGCAGACACAGTTAGAGGACAAAATGCAGAAGAATGCGAATGTCTAGCGATATACTACGGCATCTTATGGGCTATCCAACTTCAAATACAATATGTTCAAATCGAAAGCGGCAATCAAAACATCATCAAACACATCGATAGGCAAGACGAGAGAATTCACTGGCAGTCTAAACAATATATCTCTGAGATTCTCAAACTCAAGCAACAATTCATAGATATCAAATTCTCTTTTGCTCCCAGGGAATGCAACTCTAAAGCGGATGTGCTAGCTAAATGGGGTAGGAAACATCTTCAGAAGAAAATATGGAATGTAATCCCAACTTTTATTTCTGCTTTAAATTAAGGCTTTCCTCCATGTAAAAACTTAGTTTAATATATCTCATAAAAAAAATTGTATATTTCAGAGGGAGTCACTATTTATTATTATTTTTAAGAAATCAACTACCATCTACTTTTGTCTTTACAAGGCCTAAAGTAGACAATAGTTTAAACCATAATAAAGAAGTTTAAAGCCCGACAACATGAAACAGGCTTAAAGTCCGATAAATTTTTTTTTGAAGAATCTACTACCATCTACGTTTGTCGTTACAAGGCCTGAATATAGATCATAATTTAAACTACAATGAAAGAGGTCTAAAACCCGACAACATAGAAGAGGCATAAAGCCCGACAACATGAAAGAGGCATAAAGCCCAACAAATGTATCATATTATTTATTTTATATATTGTCAAAATTACATGGGATAAATCTTAGTGACAAACTGCTTCCATCGAGACTCGATCCCACGACCTCATGAGCTTAAGAGGAGTGTTCAACAGCTACACCAAAAAATGGTGGGCGTCACTATTTATTGTTGCACTTAGTAACTAAATTTTCTTTTCGAACTAACAACGTTATACGAATAAAGTAGACAATTATACACCATATATCATTTTACCTGAATACATGTAAGGATGAAATATGCTCATCAATTTAAGACATGAAAGACACATACAATCACGTATGTAGCGTCCCTAATTATAGATATATAATCTTGTTCTCAATCAGACTAGCATTTATATTAAGGAACTCGAGTGGGAAATGAGTGTTCTCTAACCAAAATATTACATAGAATCGATAACATCAACAAAGATAGTTGAATTTTCAGTTGTTAAAATAGAAACAATTTAGAACTAAACGTCTTTGACCCCATTGTTTGTAGATTCCATAAAACAATCATCCCACCTCAACTCCTCCTTCTCTTTCGGTACTCTGGCTTTTCTTCTCTCCCATGATACATGTGGGTACATTTGGTGGCAAAAGTTCCATGCATCCTTCAATTGGCCATTCAATATTCTTTCAATATCCCTCCCACACCCTCTCTCTTTCTTATTAAAAAAAGGCAATAAAACATTTTTTTTTGTGAAGGATCAATAAATCTTATTATAGTTTTTTATCAGAGGAAAAGGAGTAAGCTGGAACCGTTTTCGAATGGGTGGTCCTATGAGGGCTCCCGATTGGCGCCTGAAAAAATTCAGGAGCTCTTTACTGTCATTGATGGGTATGACTTTGTGTCTCGAACACTTGATCTAGAGGGTGGAAACTAACTTTTTAACCACTCCAAACAAAAATTGTTGATATTCAGTCTTGAATTCATTCGCGGTCTTCTCTAGGCTATCTCAGTCACTATAATGTTGTTTGTTCTACGAGATATAACAAAGTAGAAGTATAACCTCCTTGTACTTTCTTTATTTTCACTCTTAATCTCAAGATAATTAACAACTAATTGAGCCAAAACCTAATCTTCGAATCATAACAATGAAAAGTCAAAAATACTTGTTTTTTCTCTTGTTTTATCACTTAATATAAACCACAAAAATAGAAATATCTCATAATCTTGATTCCCTTAGAGTGAAAATGTTGATTCAATTGACAACCCACCTTGCTTACCAAAAAAGAAGACAACTCATCTCCATATTAAGATCCACTTCACAGCTAGCAACCCCACCAGATAATAAAAACAAAAAACATAAAAACAAATTCAAAAAGCAAGAAAGAAAATCCACTCATCCACTGTTCAAAGCACAGTATATGAAAAAAGAAAATAGAGAAATTACATTTTATGCCATATTAATTCTCATAAGAATCTATAGCTTATTGTATTTTATAAAACAATGGTAACAATAACTTCAACCGATGTTAAGTTTGTGGTCATCCAAATCAAAATTAATTGATAAGGAGTAACGAGGATCTATACATTATATTCGTGGTCGCTAGTTACCCTTCTCCCATGTGGGATTACTCTCCCTCGTCCCCTCACGTGTGGAGTGGTTAGCCTAACACGTGTTTTTTTTTATTTCGGGTGACGTGGATTTAAGCCTATCACGCGTGGCTCCTAGCTCTGGTACCATGTTAACTAAGCTTGTGGTCATCTAACTCAAAACCAATTGGCTATGAGTGGAGAGGGCCTATACATTATATTCTTGGTTGCTAGTTACATCTTCTCCTATTTGAGACTATTCTCACAACCGACGAACTACCAGTAGCTAAATTGAGTGGGCATCATATCTATACATTCTCTCTCTCTCAAGTTAACTTTCTCATCGCTTAGATCTTGCCCGTCTAACTTAGTTGTTAGGATTCTACGGATCTTGTGTAGTTGAGTGGTCGAGTAGAGTAACAATTTTCTTTGGCCGGTGTTTCGGGGAAATAAAGAAATTTTCCGGGGTGTGAAGTTTGGGTGGAAACAAAAAAAATTAGACTTTTTTGTTTCTCCCAAACAACCAAATCCTTTTCATCTTCTTCTTCCTTTCACCTACCATCTCCGGCGACTTCCATCATCTCCGGCGAGTTCCACCATCTTTGGCGACAATTTTTTTTTCTCCTCCTCTACATCTCCGGCGAAGAGGAGGAGCCCCTTCGCCCGAGCTATGGTTTCCAGACGAAACCAGATCTGGTTTCAAACCAGACGAACTCCGGCGACGGGACTCCTCCCCTTCGCCGGAGACTGAGAAAAGAAAGACTGAGAAAGAGAAGAGAGTGAGAAACAGAAAAGAAGAGAGAGAGAAAGAGAAAAGAAGAAAGAGAAACAAAAGAGAGAGAGAGAGAGAGAGAAATGGGGAGATAGAGAAGATGATGAAATCGCCGGCCGTCGCCGGCACCATCAGGCCGCCGACTTTCTGCCGGCGACTTATAAGGTGCGTTTGGTTTGATTTTTTTTTTGTTTTCCACCGTCTTCTCCGAAAATATTTCTGCTTTCCCCAAAGCGGTGACCTTTTCTTTGAAAAAAATAAAATATAAGGGTTGATTAACTTTTTTTTTTGCTCTAAATGTGTAGAGGAAAAAATGATATAAATAAATTCAAAACTTGGGTTATATTTCATTTCTTCTCCTTTCCTTTTTATAAAAAAAGTTGCTCTCTGACAAATCATTACATCTCTCACTTTCTCTCTCTAAAAGTTAGCTCCTTACCCATTCAAGCTCTTATATCCATATTTTCTTCTGTTCTTTCTCACTGTGTTTCTGTCTCTGACAGTCACCATGACTATTAGATCTTCTTCATCATCATCAATTCTTTTCAGATTAATTGCCACACAATAAACATAAAAAACATGGGTTGTAATGGGATGGCCTTCTTTCCTTCAAATTTCATGGTTCAAAATCCTCATGATCAAGAAGATCAACAACACCACCACCCACCCACTTCTCTCAATTCTCTCATCCCTTCCTCATGCACACCTCATCATCAAGTAGACCTCCATGGTAATTATCTTTATTCACTCTCTCTATACACTTTCTCTCTCTCTCTACCCTTTTCCTCTCTCTAACTAACTTTTTGTTTTGGTGGTATACATGCAGGTGTAGCATCAATTCTTGCAGGGAAGAGATCAATGTCATTTACAGGTTTTGATATGGGTGAAGATCAAGTTAATGGAGGAGAAGATGATTACTCAGATGATGGGTCACAAGTTGGAGAGAAAAAAAGAAGGTTAAATATGGAACAAGTTAGAACACTTGAGAAGAATTTTGAGTTGGGTAATAAACTTGAACCTGAGAGAAAAATGCAGTTAGCTAGGGCACTAGGTTTACAACCAAGACAAATTGCTATTTGGTTTCAAAATAGAAGAGCTAGATGGAAAACAAAGCAATTAGAGAAAGATTATGATATTCTCAAAAGACAATTTGAAGCAATTAAGGCTGATAATGATCTACTTCAAACTCAAAACAAGAAACTTCAAACAGAGGTAATAACAATATTACTAATAATAATGATAATTAAATCTTAGTACAAACGCTTTCGCTAGTTTTTTTGGGAAGTAGATTCAGACTCTGGTCTCTCTAGTAAAGAAACATACTCTGGTTCCTCAATGGAAATAGAAAGTAATATATGATATCCCTCAATCAAGTTGAGTTTTCGAGTCGATTTCGTACTTGGTTTTGAATTAGATAACCCTGTCAATTGAACCTCCCATTGATCTACTTTTTCATTTTTATTCACACTTTCTTACGAGAGCTACCAATTGACATTAAAACCTAGAATTACTAGGTAACTAATCTCATCTGAATTCACATTTTCTTGAAATTGGCAACTATTTGATCCTTTAATTAGCTAAATCTCTTAGAAAAATGACTGTAATCTCATCTGAATTCCAACCAAAGTACGTGTCCGGACAAAAATTAGAGAAAGAAAGTACGACCAAGATTGTGGTGTGGCACAGACGCAGAGTAACATCTTTGAAACCCTTAAATGATATTGGTTTATTGATTAAACTATGTACTTTACTTTCTAATGTTTTCATCAACATGTAGCCCATTTATTCAAATTTAAAAATTCTTCCATGATCTTACCATATATGCATTTTTTACTTTTTTTTATATTACATATAATATAATTTATGGGTGTTATATTTTCTTAACTACTGTCTAAAAATATATCCATTTGTTTATTTTTAGTTTGATTATATGATGAATTGATTGGTGGATCCAATGATTTGCAGATATTGGCACTAAAAACTAGATCATCAGAACAAGGAGGTCATGAATACATCATCAATCTAAATAAAGAAACAGATCAACAAGGTTCATCAAGCAATGGAAGTGAAAATAGTTCTGAAATAAACTTAGATATATCAAGAAGTACACCACCATCAATTGATAGTCCTTCTCTCTCTTCTCCTCATCATCAAACTAGACCACCTTCTCACACTACTACTACTACTACTCTTTTCCCATCATCCAATCTCATTAGGCCCACAGCTGTGGCCCAACTTCTTCAAAACTCTTCAAGATTATCATCAGACTTTCAACAACAACAACAATACCTACAAACTAAGATGGAACCCACCACAGTCCAAGATGATCAAAACTTCACCAACATGTTCTGTGGCATTGATGATCAACCTAACTTTTGGCCATGGCAAGAACAACAACACTTCCACTAGTGAAAATTTTCTTGGCATTATCAGCTTAAAATGGGGAAACAAGAAAAATGAAATTTTAAAATTCATGTTTTGGATTAGTTACATCTATTATTGAGGTACCAAGGGTATTTTTGGTATGAAATGAAAAAATGTCCGCGTAAAACTCTAAGTTATGATATGGATGACTATAAGCTTATCGGATTCAGATGGATGAACGTGACATGTTTCGCATTTCTGGCCTACCACTACTATTTCGGGTTACCCATCTTCCCCAAAATTGTTAAGGGATATTAGTTTTTCCTTTATTAGGTTAATCTTGTATCATTTATTTTGGGTAGGATTAATTTTGTGTCAATGAATATGAAGCATGGAATAATAAAAACTAGCACTACTACTACAATTTTGATTGGTTTTTCAACTTGGGTTTGTTGGTTATTTTGTCTAACTAATCATATAATTGTTGATTGCTTGAACCTTTGTGACTTTTGAGTAGAGACCCTAGCTAGGAATAGACAGATAAAAGTTAAATTTCTTTATTTATTTTTGAAAGTGGTGAAAAGGTGAAAGTGAAACATTTTCTATGTGAAAAAAAAATCATATAAAGAAATCTAGAGAGAGAGAGAGAGAGAGAGAGAGAAAGAGTGAGAAAGTGAGAGAGAATCAAAGTACACATTTCAAGGGAGAGAAAAGGACAAAGAGAAGGAGAAGAAAAGGAAGGATGATGATGGAGGAAGAAAACAAGGAGTATTGGAAATGGTCCATACTTTTGTTCATAGTGAAGGTGACATCTGAGTAAATCTGCAAACTATGGCTGCTGACAAGAAAAGAGTAACCATGTACTCTATTTAGCCTGACAAAAGCCTCTCTCTCTCTCTCTATATTGATTGAGTGTTACATGTGACCTACTGCCTGCCACCCAATTACCCAACTCCAATAGCTTCCCCTCTCTCACTCTCAAACATCTCTCTAAACTAGTACCAAGCTAGCCTTCTATGGTGCTCTATTTTCAATCCAATTTATTTGAATTGAATAGATCCAAAACCAAAACAAATAATCTTAAATCATATTCTAGTCAGACTCCAATTCTAGCTAATTCAAAAAGAAAAACAAACACTACACAATTAGAGATCAAATTTGAGTTTGAACTTTCTATGGCTAGTGATGAAAAAAATTCATTTTTATCATCAATTATGTTCAAATCTCAAGAAATTTTTGATGCTACGAACTTAAAATATTATTTCAAGGTCTTACTCGTTGTGTGTAAAACATTATTAGCTAGTATCAAGTCACAATATAAAAGCGGATTGACCAAGACTCTTGTTAGACGACCAAACCTTCACACTAATGTTGCACACGTGTGCATCTTTGTAAACAGTTGTGACTAGACACATACTCCGGTTGAGATTCGACGGAGATATGTCCCGGGCAGATAGACATTTTCCTGTTGCAAATGTGTACAATGGACCCACCTTAAACTGACCCACATAACATGATAACACCCCATGTTCAAGTCTGACTTCATGGTGTAGGGAGAAACCAGATAAAGAAGATGTAAATCTTTCACAAAAAGTGATGGTCCGTCTGGAGAAAGTGATAACAATAGAGTGAAGTATCGGGCAGTAGTTACACATTCAACACCAACAATGGCCATTGGGTAGCGAGAGTGGTACAAACCTAGAGGAAGAATTTTGTTTCCATTGTGAGGTCATAAGATAAAAACTCTCAAAAGTAGCATTCATTCTAAGTTGAATTGTAGGTAGTTTAAATGGTTAATTCTATTTTGGTCCATTAAAGATGACCAATTCATAAAAATAACCCTTAAAGATAACCAACTTTCACTTTGGCATTCTTTTGATTTTTCCGTGTATTTTTTTTCCAACAACATAACTTCTATTGATTCAAAATAGTTACATAAGAGTTATGATGAGAAGAGTAGCAAGTAGGAATAGAAGTAGAGGGAGCAGAAACCCCATTCCTAGTGTTAATAGCAAGTGAGTTAGCTTTAGAGTTTAGCTTCCTATTAACATACGCAAAGGATATACAATCAAAATAACTTCTAGCTTCTTTTACTTGTCTAAGAACATGCTTTGCTGTCCAGTGCATGTTGCTTGGAGCTTCAGTCAAAAAGTTGTTGATATTTATGGAGTCTCCTTCCAAAATGACCTTCCTGACTCCATTGTTTATAGCCCAATGAATTTCAAGAAGGGCTGCTTTCCCTTCACCCTCATCTACGGACCTGGTTTTGGTGAGGAAGGATCCTCCTGCAATTTGCTTTCCAGTACAGTCATGAACAACAAAAGCTAGAGTTGAGGCTAAAGTGGTCTTGATAAAAGAAACATCATAGTTAATCTTAAGAACTCCTTGAGGGGGTCTGTTCCAGAGATTGGTGTTTGGCTGTTGAAGAAGAGGGAAAGCTTTCAACATGCTGGTTTGAGATTGGATGTAACTTCGAATATTCCTGACTAAAAGAGGAATGTTCATCGTTGTATTTCTGAAAACCATGTCACATCTGCATTTCCAAACTAGCCAGAGAGCAGTTACCAAAGTTTCCAGTTGGCTTAGAGTTGCTTCCAGGTTATTGTCTTCATCTATTTTGTGGAAGTGATTAAACCATTCTTCAAAATTGGTGTGATTTAGATCTGGGTAGCTTTGGATAATCTCTCCTAATATACCTCTGACAGTAGAGCATTTTTGAATGAAATGCATGGGAGATTCTTCTTCCACCTATCCGACAAATTGTTCGCATTGTCACCTTGGTCGAATGACATCTCCTTCAACTCCTTCAGGGAGTATGTTCTGGGCTAACTTCCAAAGGAATAGGAGGATTCTGGGGTGGACTCTGAGTTTCCAGAGGACCTTCCAATGACCAAAAGGATGACTATTATGATTGTGAGTATGGATAAGATGTTTGTAATATGAGGACACAGAATAACCACCTGAGTTAGATAGAATCCATTTGAGATGGTCTGACTCAGGGTTGAGGGGGATGGTTTTTATATGTTCTTGGATATGCTCAGGGAAGAGGTTTGAGAGTGCTTCTGTGTTCCAAACATTATTAGGAAGAATAAGTTGGGAGACCTTATCAAACCCATGAGTCTGAGAAGGGAGACCTAGAGGAGGAATACCTGGAATCCATCTGCCTGTCCATATATTGACCTGAGAACCATCACCAATATCCCATGACATGTGTTCATCTGTTTTAGCTTGGTTTCTTTTGATGTTATTCCATAGCCATGAAGCCTTAGAAGAATTTTGTGCGGTATTGCTTTTGTATTTAGCTTCTATGATTTGAACCCAGGGAGTGTTTTTTTTGTCCTGAAAATCCAGTTCAGTTTGCTTCTAAGTGCCAAATTATCCATGTTGATGTTTCTAAAACCAAGTCCACCTTGAGTTTTTGGTTTGCATATGGAGTTCCAATTTTTGAAATAAATTTTCTTCTTGTTTGGAGATGATCCCCACCAAAATTCCCTATGAAGGGAAGTGATGGAATTTTTGATCTTGCAGGGAAGATCAAAAATAGCCATTTGGTATCTAGGGGCAGCAGACAGATGACTTGATGGGTTCACCTCTTCCTGCCTGAGAGAGAAGGTCTTTTTTCCAATTACTTAGGTTCTGATGGAGTTTGTCTAAAATGGGTAGAAATGGTTTTATTTTTGATCTGGAGATGAAGATATTAGTTCCAAGGTATGGGTCTTCTCTGTTGATAGCTCTAACTTTAAGTATTCGAGATACAATCTTGCAATGTTTAGGATGAGCATTAGCACTGAAGAAGATACCACTTTTCTGAAAGTTGATGACTTGACCTGAAACTTCCCCAAAGTTCCTAAGCAAATGAAGAAGGGTTATGAACAGAGGGGATATCCATTTTAGTAAAGAGAAGGCAGTCATCAGCAAATAGGAGGTGGGTAATTATAGGTGCACTACTAGAGAACTTGAACCCTTGGATTTGACCTTCATTTTGAGCCTTACCTAACAATCTGCTCAGTGCTTCCATACAGATGATAAACAAATAAGGGGAGAGTGGATCTCCCTGTCTAAGTCCCCTAGAAGGGAAGAAGTGTTCTCCAGGAATACCATTGAGAAGGACAGAGGATGATGTAGTTGAGATGCATTGGTTTATAAGAGTACAAAAGGAATCTGAGAATCCAAGTTGAATCATGATGTTAGATAAGAAACTTCATTCTATTCTATCAAATGCTTTTAACATATCTAATTTTAGTCCCAGGTACTTTTGGTTTCCCTTCTGAAGTCTCATAGAGTGAGTGATTTCAGAGGCAATAATGATATTGTCAGTCCCTTGTCTCCCAGGAACAAAGGTTGTTTGGTGAGGACTGATAATAGTATCCAGGTGAGGCTTGATCCTATTAGCCAGAATCTTTGAAATTATTTTGTATGTGGTATTACATAGACTTATAGGTCTGAAATCTGAGGGAGATGGGGGGGACTTAGTTTTTGGTATGAGAGCTATGTGAGTTTGGTTTAACTGGGGTGGAAGTTGGTGGGTTTTGAAAAAAGTTTGAACCATTTTGATTGTATCTTCAGCTACTAGATCCCAATTCTGTTGGAAGAAAGATGGAGAGAATCCATCAGGGCCTGGAGATTTGTCAGCCATAAAGTTATGAACCACTTGAGATATTTCATCAGCTGAGGGTATGGCAGTGAGGGTGTTATTGATCTCCATAGAGATAACAGGTTGAAAGATATCCTTGATGAAGTCAGCTCTGGGAGGATGGGTGGTTGAGAGAAGTTGAAGAAAATGGGAATTTAGCAGTTTACTAATAGCTGGAGGGTCTACTTCCCATTTTCCATCAGGGTTCTGGAGTCCTATGATTTTGTTGTTTCTCTTCCTAGCAGAAGCTAAAGCATGAAAGAATCTGGTATTTCTGTCACCCAGAGTGATGATGTTATCTCTAGATTGAAGTTTCCAAAATCTTTCCTTCTCATCCAGAAGATTATTAAGGGAGTTTTGCAAATATTGGCTTTGGTGCTCATCCGTGCTATGATGAAGTTTCTGAGTTTCCCTATTGATTTTAGCAAGAAGCTGATTGAAATGGTTGAGATTCCAGTCTGATAGGAGAGGTTGGAGAGATATGAGTTTATTGTGAGTAAGGATATCTGGTGGGTCTAATCTGGGAATTAACCAATGGTTTTCAATGATATCTGAACATTTTTTATCCTTGGACCAGGCTGGGTTGTATCTGAAAGGTTTTGGTCCTTGACTGTGAGAGAGATTGGTGGTGAGGAGAATTGGGTTATGATCAGAACCCAATTTTTGAAGGTGATTAACTTTAGTATGAGGGAATTTATCAAACCAAGAAATCGAAACTAAAGCCTTGTCAAGGAGTTGTTGAACCAATTGGGAGCCCATTTGTTTATTTGACCAGGTGAAGGATGATCCTTGGTATGGGACCTCTAACAGAGCTAAACGGTTGAAAATGGATTTCCAATGTTGAATATGGGATTGATTTGGAGGTAGGCCTCCCTTTTTTTCATTTTCATGAAGGATAATGTTCAGGTCCCCTATGATCATGTATGGGTGATCTTTATCTATGAAATTTACACTGTCAAGATAAAATTTGTTTCAAAACTCTAGACGTTTAGTTCTATCTGGTTCACCATAAATGAGGATAAGGGTTAGTTGTACTTCATTTTGCAGGGAAGAAAAAGTTATATGGATCCAAGATTGATTTTGATTAATAATCTCTATATGCAGATGATTCTTGTAGGCCAGAACTAACCCCCCACTTAGACCCATTGGTGATTGGACAATAATTTGATCAAACCCAATGTGAGTTATCACCTTTGTTACCACTTCCTTTGGTTGCTTTGTTTCAGAGAGGAAACAAATATCTGGTTTATGCTTGTTAATGAGTTGCCTGAGATGGTGTTTAGTGGTTTTTTTATCCTAATCCTTGGCAGTTCCAACTCAGGATAGATATAGGGTAATTTAGAACCATTTTTGAAGGGTGAGAGGAGGTAAATAAGTCTGCAACTAACAGGAGAAACAAAATTATCTTAATATAATTATATGAGTAACTAGGATTGATATGTATCTGATTATGGGTAGAAGGTAGGTTGCTAGCTTGATCATTGGTGGTCAGAGTCTGCTGGATTACAGTCTGGGAGATTACTTGAGTACTCGAGCTATCACCTTGTTGAATATCTGCTCCTGTTGCCTGCTGAATTTGCTGAGAGGAATTATTTTTGTTTTGATTCATTGACTTTTTATCTTTGGGAATCTGCTTTGGTTTGTAATTCCTACATTTCCTAGGTAGTTTGTTTTTATCTCCCTCTTCTGATGTGTTGCTCATTTTACCAAAAATTTGATCAAAATTGATGTCTTCAGTGAAAGTTGTTGGAATATCTGGAAGATCTACATTGGTGGTGCTGTTTGAACCAAAATTTTTGAAACCTCTTATGTTCCAGGAAGGAGTTTCATGATCTAAATGTTTATCTTCTTTATATCTTTTCCAGAAATGCTCCAGTCCTTCCACAAAAGAGTCTGTATCATCAAATATTGTGGCTCTGACCAATCCATCATCTTGAACATGTTTTCTTTTATCTTTTTGACCATATAAGGAAGCTTCTGATGCCTAGAGGTTACATTTGGTGGTCTGCATGTTATTGGAAGGGTAAGAGGTTGGTTCAGGAAAGACACTTGATTGAAGAGTAGCTTTTCCTTTATCAGTTGGGTTAATTGTTGGTTTGTTTTTTGGGATAACAGGGGTTTTAGGTTCTTGGATTTGAACACCTTTCAAGCTGTACGGATTGTATGGAACTGAGTTTGGTGCTTTTAGGAATTGTTTGGTCCAATTGTTGGGGACCTGGGATTTTGTTCTTTCCTGATGCTTAGCTTGAGTTGTGTGAATAATGGGAGGATTTGAACTCATAGGGATATCAGCATTTTTGTTGTGGTCCTTGTTAATAAGATCTGAAACCCTATAATCCATGGATGTGGTGCTTAAAATAGACTCAAGAGTGATAGGGAGAGGGGTGGGTTTTGTAACTTGCATGTGAGGACTTCGATTATTTCTATTGTTTCCTGAAACTTGGCAAGGATATGGGGAGTGATCAATGATTCTGCAATGCAAACATGTGGATTTAGGAAACGGAAAGAAGCGATATTCGATACGAACAGAGTCACCTTCTAGTTGAACAGTGGTTCCAGTTGGACAAGGCTGAGTAACATTCCAAACCACATCCACTTTAACTTTGTTATCTGGAAGAGTAGTCCACTGAGATGGATTAAATCTAAGAACATGTCCTAAAGGACTTGCTATGACGCGAAGGTCAGATTCAAAGTGAAGACAAGGAGGAATTGACGACATAACAACGGCGAAGATATCATGATTAAGAGAGATTCTTTGAGGATCAGTGTCTACATCCATTGCATGTAAGATAAGGAGAAAATCAAGAATAACATATGGCTTGTTTAACAAGACTCGATTCCTATCTTCTTCAATCTGAAACTCAAACATAAAATAATTTTGTCGGTTTGGTATTGGTTCTACATTGTAAGGAAAAGAAACTTCCCATTTTCTTTTAAGCTGATTTTGTACTTTGTAGAGAGGAATAAAGTGATGACTGCAGATTCTTCCTATGAGTTTTTTCTCTATGTTTAGAGTATCAACTTGTTGGGTAAGCTTCTTCTTCAGGAACACTATGGGTTCTTTAAGAGGAATGTTGAGTTGTTTTTCCGTCTGGGTTGCTAGTTGAGAAGCAGAAGGTAAAGTTGTGGGTGTTTGGATTTGAGTTTTGAGTTGGGTAGATTTGTTTCCTGTTGCAGTATCCTTTGAAGATGAATCGTTTGAGTCCATTACTAGCTTACCGTGCAGAGAGATCAATATTGATGGGAGGGTTATGTCAATTCTACATGCAGTCCATACATGCATAAATACGTGTTGATTTTCGAGTATTGTGCATGCTTCCAAGAAGAATGTGTTGGTTTGGATGTTGATTCCCAAGAAACCACTTTTTGTTGATCCCGTTTTTATATGAAGGGGTATAAACCGGTGATAGGAAGAGGTTCCTGTTTTGCCAATCTGATTATGGTGGATACCAAAACCCCATAAAAATATATTTGCTGACATCAAAGATATGTCATTCGTCATTTGGATCATCAGAGAGAGTTGAGTCTCCACGTGTTAACCGGAGGGTAAGCTTTAAGACAGTTGTCTATTCTCTTGGAGTGGCCTGAAGATTGCTCCGATGAAGACTGTTGTAAGAAACTTCTCTAACTCGATTTTATTTTCAATAGTTCTTTTTGGTTTACAAATATCCTTATATAGGAGAAGTGATAAGGGAGTTGTAGTTAGTTATAACAGAAAAACTAAAAACAGAAATAACAGAAAATAACAAGTCTAACTAACTTTGTTTCTTGATTTCACACAGGTGCCTTTAGACACAATGGAAGTCAGTCTAACCCTGTTGACTTGGTCTTGGAGCTTGGTCTCGGTCCAACTATTGACTTGACTGGGAAGACTAGAAGAAGGGTTTTATGTTGACCATATAAAAACTCTTTTCTAAACCTGTTTGCCCTAATCTCATCCCTTCTCTTCTTCAGCCGAAACCCTAGCTTCCACAGCCCCCCTCAAACCGATGGTGATGAGAGATGAAACACCATCAGTTTGTCTCGAAACTTCTTAAACAAGTCTTCTGGTAACCCTTTGGTGAATACATCCGCGATTTGTTCTGTAGTGGATACATGATTCACCATAACCGAACCATTCGAAACCAGATCTCTTACATAATGGAAGTCCACTTCAATATGCTTGGTCCTCGCATGGAAGATAGGGTTCGAAGCAAGATATTTGGCAGAGATATTATCACAGAAGAGATGAAAGGGACGAGTTAGTGCTAATCGGAGCTCTTCCATGAGGTAAGACAACCAAACTAACTCTGTAGCAGTATTTGAAAGTGATTTATATTCTGCTTCTGTTGATGACTTGGCTACTGTGGCTTGTTTCTTCGAACTCCATGAGATTAGATTTGAACCAAGAAAAATACAATAGCCCCCTGTTGATTTCCTTGAGTCAGGGCAACCAGCCCAATCTGAGTCGGAGTAGGCAGTAAGCCTAGTTAACTCACCTGCAGAGAGGGTTATTCCTGACCCCATTGAGCCCTTGAGATACCTTAGTATCTTTTTGACAACAACTAAGTGTACTGTTGTTGGTTTATGCATGAATTGGGCTGCATAGTTAACTGCAAATGATATATCTGGTCTAGTGAATGTGAGGTACTGTAATGCCCCAACTAGACTCCTATACTCAGTGGGATTTGGGAGTTCTTCCCCATCTGTGATTGAAACCCTTTTGCCACTAGATACTGGTAATTTAGAAGGTTTAGAATCCAAAAGATTTGCTTTTTGTATTACCTGCAATGTGTAATTGTTCTGTGTAAGAAATAGTTGCCTCTGATCTGTGATGACTTCAATGCCTAAGAAATATGATAAAGGACCCAAGTCTTTCATCTTAAAGCTACTGCTTAAGTCCTTGATAAGAGATGATATTTGAGACATTGAATTCCCTGTGAGAATTATATCATCCACATATAAAAGAAGAATCATGGTTGATGATGGATGATGAAAAACAAACATTGAGTGATCTGATTTGCTCTTTTGAAAACCATATGACAATAGAAAGGTTGTAAATTTGTTGAACCAGGCCCTAGGTGCCTGTTTAAGACCATATAGAGCTTGTGTAAATGACAAACAAGGTTGTCTGTTCCTGGTTTGATAAACCTTGGTGGCTGAATCATATACACATCTTCTTCTAAAACCCCATGTAAAAAAGCATTTGATACATCAAGTTGTTTGATATGCCATGCTTTTGAAATTGCTATAGTGAGTACCAATCTTATAGTGTTTGCCTTCGCAACTGGACTGAAAGTCTCATCATAATCAACACCCTCTTGTTGATGAAATCCTTTTGCTACAAGTCTTGCTTTATACCTTTCAATTGTACCATCACTCTTTTGTTTCAACTTAAAGACCCACTTGCACCCAAGTACATTCATGTTGCTGTGATAAGGTACTAAAGACCATGTTTGATTGTCAAGTAAAGCTTGGTACTCCTCATTCATGGCCTGAACCCAGGCAGTATGCTTAGCTGCCTCCTTATAAGATGTTGGCTCAGTTGGTAGTTGTAATATGGATAAATAAGCAACATTTAATGTGTGAGGTGATGAATAATGAGCTACAAAATCATTGGGTAGATCTTTCCTTTTGATAATCCCATTTCTACCTCTTGTTGTGATTGTTCTAGATGGTGGAGGATGAGATGTTCCTAGTGATGTTGCTAGTGTACTAGTGGAAACATTAGCAATGCTCTCATCACTAGCCAAAAGCCTTGATACTGAATTAGCTGGTGTACTAGTATTTATACTAGGTGTCCCTAATTCAGTTGGACTGTCTAGAACATGATTAATAGAAGGTAGGGGTAATGAGATATGTGGCTGTGTTTTCTGATCACCACTAGACTGTCTATCAATGAGGTTGACATAGGGAAAGTTGTCTTCCTCAAATGTGACATGTCTAGACATATAAAGCCTTTTTTAAGGGATCATAACACCTATATCCCTTATGTTCATTACTATAGCCTAAGAAAACACATTGTACACTCTTGGGGCTGAGCTTATCTTTTCTGAGTTCTCCAAGGTGTGGGTAACAGGCACAGCCAAAAACTTTAAGGATTGAATAATCAGGAGAATGATGAAATAGTGTGTCATATGGAGTGTTGCCTTGTAAAGTTTTGGTGGGTATTCTATTGATTATATAGACTGCAATACTAAAAGCATCAAACCATAGATGTTTTGGTAAAGAATAGTGAAAAGATAGTGTATTACCAAGTTCTGTAATGTGCATATGCTTCCTTTCAGCTTTTCAATTCTGTTGAGGTATATGGGCAGGAACATCTGAAAAGAATACCACTTTTGTCTAAGAATTCCCTAAATTCTCCCTTTTTGAGTTCTGGTGCACCATCTGACTGAAAATAGACAATCTTGTCCTTGAGAAGATTTTCATTTGTTGCTTTGAAATGACTGAAACACTTCATACTGTCAGACCTTAGTTTCATTGCATATATCCAGCTATACCTGCTGAAATCATCTAGAAACAGTATATAATATCTTGCACCATTAGGAGTGGTGACAGGGGCTGGTCCCCAAATGTCACAATGAATCAAATATAGAGGAGTATTGGTAGTAGAAGAAGAAGATTCAAAAGGTAGACACTTGCTTTTACCTAATTCACAAGACTTACAAAAAGTCTTGTCCATCTTAGTATTTAGGATAATTTTATGCTCCTCATGAAGTTGCTTGATAACTGCACTATTAGAATGTCCCAATCTTGCATGCCAAATATCATAGTTTGAAGATGTCTGAGATAGATAGGCAACCTTATGTCTATGATTTAACATAGCATTATGTACCTCTATAGGATACAAATTGTTTTTGACATGCCCTTCTGCTAGGATTTGTTTTGAATGAATATCCTTTATATTATAACCCCATGGCAGAAACTCTACTGAGCATGAATTATCTTTTGTGAATTTTGAAATTGATAGTAAGTTCCTTTTAAGATTAGGTACACATAGAACTTTACTTAACTCAAAATTATGGGTTGAAGTTGAAAGTGTTGATGTAGCTGTGCTAGAAATGGGTAAAAACTTGCCACTGCCTACCATAACAGCATCAGAACCATTATATGGTTGAATTAGTGTAAGATTATCTTCACTATGAGTCATATGACTACTAGCTCCTGTATCAGCCAGCCAAGAACTATCCTTTTTTGATATAGAAGTAGAATCTGTAGTGACAAAACACTGCTCCTGTTCTGGGTTGCAATCATAATAAACTTCATCCTCTAATTCTGTAATTACTACACCAGTATGACACTCATGAAATTCATCATATTCATCACTATTTTCATATGGTAATAGTACAGCATTATTGCATTCTAGCATGCCTTCTTCCATATAAGAATATGATTTCATGCTTGTGGTATCTTCTTCATGATGAACTTCTTCAATATCATCTAGAGGACATCGAGATTCAGTATGATAAGTTGGGTAACTTCTATTTGGTTTGTATCTAAAATAACAAACACTAGGAGTATGTCCCCATCTTTTACACAAACCACATGGGACTGAAGAGAAATCAAAGTCCTCAGCTTTTTGACCTTTTAGTTGATTATTTACTGAAGTTTGACCCTTTGTAGGAGACCCATCTCTCTTTGCATAAGCTTGATTTTTATAATAAGATGGTGAGGGTTTATTAGATTGTCTTTGCTGTGGCTTTGGATACTGTCTCCTAACATAATATGTCTCCTGATCAGTTTCTCTTTGTAATAACCACTGTTCATGTTGGATTAATCTTGATTTTAGATGGGTTAAAGTCAATTGCTCATTGTTTGCTCTTATAGCAATGACAAATTGATCATAGTCAGAGTTTAAGCCATGAATAGCTAGTCTAACAAGCTCAGATTCACTGATTTTATCATTTACTGAAGTTAAAGAATCAGCAATTAGCTTTAATTCTCTGAGATATTCAGCAATAGATGCACTTCCTTTCTTGATTGTTTGTAATTTTCTTCTAAGTTGGTCTTTTTTTGATTCTAGACCTTCATTGTTGGTAAGATCAAGGTATTCCCATATTTCCTTTGCTGTTTTTAGCCCATATGTATCATAGTAAACAGACTTTGAGAGAGTACTCTTAAGGTATGACCTAACAAAACTCTCTTTTGATCTCCATACTTGGAAATCAGAGTTTACTTGTTCTATACCATTTACATATCTAAGTTGAGGTGGTTCTTCTATAGTACCATTAACAAACCCTAATAGATCATAGGTTCCAACCATAGTTTCAACTTGGTCTTTCCACATTAGATAATTGCTATCATCTAGTTTCTCTGTTATAAAGTTAGTAACAGAAGAGATTGGTGGAAGATTACCTTGATTTGAGGCTGCCATGATTAGAAAATTGATTAGATGATCAAAGAACCAGGAGATGCTGGAGAGAAGTCTGAAAAAAACAGTAAGTGATTCTTTATCACTTATCACTTTTGATCTTGAAACTTGATATTGATCTTTGTTATCTAATTTTGATCCTTGTTATCTTTAGTAATGATCCATTTTATCTGCATTTTGATCATGTGTTGTTTTGATTTTGCGAGATTTTTGGAATGATTGTTCTTGAGTTGAAGAGAAAGAAAACCCTAGCTAAGGATCACAACCTAACTGATACCATGTAAGAAACTTCTCTAACTCGATTTTATTTTCAATAGTTCTTTTTGGTTTACAAATATCCTTATATAGGAGAAGTGATAAGAGAGTTGTAGTTAGTTATAACAGAAAAACTAAAAACAGAAATAACAGAAAATAACAAGTCTAACTAACTTTGTTTCTTGATTTCACACAGGTGCCTTTAGACACAATGGAAGTCAGTCTAACCCTGTTGACTTGGTCTTGGAGCTTGGTCTCGGTCCAACTATTGACTTGACTGGGAAGATTAGAAGAAGGGTTTTATGTTGACCATATAAAAACTCTTTTCTAAACCTGTTTGCCCTAATCTCATCCCTTCTCTTCTTCAGCCGAAACCCTAGCTTCCACAACTGTAATCCTTTAGCTCGCTCCGTCCACCTCTAAGCTAGCAGCCACCTAAAATAATAAAGGATTAGAGAGGAAATTAGGTAATGAAGAACTAAGATGAAGAAAATAAAAGATAGAAACTATATGATATGAACTGAAGTCGGAAAGTAAATACAAGAAAGAGTTGAAAAATATGAGAGAAGCTAATTATCTAAACTGAAAGATAGATAAAGAAGAAGAAAAGATGATGAATAATGATAATCTTCCTGCAGAATTGGGCTCAGGGATCCCTTTCTCCGATTCCAATCCTCAAGATTGGATCAAGAACTTCAAGAACTTCGACACAAAGTTTTGGATCAAGAACTTCAAATTTTTATTCTCAGTTTAGGTCTACCACTGGATTTTGAGTTAGGTTTTCTTAATTTCTTGGTCTTGAATTCACTTAACACATCACTCATAATAACTTCAAGCTTAATAAATAAAAGTTTTGTATTGTCATGTGAAAGTTTTGTTCATACATGAATAAGTCCTAACTTTTGATCATACAATTTTGAGTTTTAAGTAAAGAAAATATTAGTCTAGTGAGAGAAGTACCCTCTCTCCCTATACCAAATAAAAATGTAGAGAGAGAGAAAGAGCCAAACTTTGATCAGGCCCCATTTATACAAATTCGATGTACAAATTTCAAACTTTTTTTTTTACATGCGAAATAATGAACACAAATTTTAAATAGTTTACCTGTAAAACGTTAGTATAATAAATTATTGATGAACCCAAATGAATGGCGTTTCTCTGTGATTGTCCTAACCAAATAAAAGTCCCCCAATTTGTATAAGACTTTACAAAAATCAGAATTTTGATTTTTCTTTTTGACACGATTTGAACTAAAGTTATAAAGATATATTGGAGAGAAAAATTGTAAAGTAAAAGAGATTTGAAGGTGGGATAGATAAATAGAGAAAAATTGCATAGTCCAAAAGATTACATGAAGATTTGAGAGGCCTAAAGAGAGAGTTGGTTGTTAATGAAAAAACGCTTTTTATGAGAGTTGAACCCTAGACTTGTTGTACACAAACCATTCAACTTACCAACTGAACTTGTACCAATTTGTGCTTTGATGGTACTCTTGCTTCAATAAATCTGTTATATTAGACGAGATATAAAGAACTTAATGGGCCCTTGTGGTGGGGGGCCTAGTGTGAGCGTCCTGCCCGCACTGGCCCATCCACGACCCTACCTTTTTCATAAGAAGAAAATAAGACTTTTTCTTTGCTTATTCTTCTTCCTTTTCTCTTTCCTCACTGCACCATCACCACTCCACCATTAGACACAACGATCACCATCACCTTTCTTCTTCTTGTTCTCCTACTCGACACTCTTTTCTTACTATCATGCATGGACTTCATGAACGATAATGGGAGTCCATGTACTTCATGTCAATCAAGACTTCATGTCCCAGGTACAGTCTTAAATCCCTGTCCATGTAAATTCATAGACTTCATGTCTATGTATATTTCTATTGACAATAGAGAGCCCATGGACTTTCATGGATTCTCATTATCATTTCAATGACATCTCAATTGACATTGCATAATCGCGATGAATTCTCATAATCTCATTGGCATTTTTCATTGACATTGTATGCCTTTTATGAATGAGGCGTGATGGGTCATGAAAATGTCCCATCAGAGTCGTTTAATTTAGTCGAGTTAGTTCGTTTCGAGTCTTTATTATAATAAAATGGTTGGTTTTCTTGATTAGGTGTCTTTTGCGGAGTTAGATGTGAAAAACGGTTAAAAACGAGGAAAAGACGCATGAAGGGTATTTTGGTCATTTGGAGTCAAGGACAATCTGGTAATTTGGCCAAGGTCAGTGCGTGGTTGGAAAGTAGAGGTCGATACGAGTCCGTAGGAGAAAACGGAAGTCAAATCGGAGTCCGGATGAGTGAAATATTCAAAGTCAAAGATGGGTCAAATTCTGTTGACTAGGTGGGACACATTCGGTGCAAGTTCGGGCATGCGGGACCAGGCGGGACACGTGTCGACGGGAGAAGGCCGGTATACGCGATTCCTGTGTTTCCGCTAAGCAGCGAAACGGACGCTATAGGCTTGATTTGGTGTAACGCGCGGCAACTTAACTTGGTGGTCCCGTTCAAACGTTTTAATCTTGACCGTTCTTCTCCGCGTGTCCCAGATCGAAGGTTGATGCTTCCGTGTAGCCCGTCGCAACTTAATTCCGTGCACCCAATCCCACGTTTTAATCTCAACCTCCCGCTACCGCGTTTTTGAGATCCGACGGCTCCTGTACATCCGTGCTTTATTACCAGATCCCGTGCACCCGAAGCAGGTTAGAACCCGTGCTCCCGGACGCGTGTCACTTTAGGAGCCCTCCAGATCCCGTGCTTCCCCCATCCGACGGCTGCTGTGTGTCTCTCAACTTAATATCATGATCCCTCTTACACCCTAACATCCGAATTTGAACCCAACCAAACCCTAGCCGCCCAGACTTGTCCTTTCTTCCGTTTTAACCCCTAGAATTCCAATTTTGACCCTCAGCTTTCCATTTTTTTACCAATTTTAACCCCAACTCAAACCCTAACCCTATAAATAAATCCCTTTCTCCTCCATTAGAACGGGGACTTCAACAACCCTCTCAAATGGCTTCCTTATCTAATTTCTAAGCCACTTCTCTTTCTATCTTCTAACCCTAATCCCCCATTCTTTTCTTCTACTTCCTCTTACCTAATCTTTCTTCTCTACTACTAAATCCATTTCTTTTCCATTCTTTTTCCATCTTCTTCTCTACCATTACTTTTCTTCCATTAATATTCTTCTTCTTCTTTCTTCCATATTCTTCTATCATTTCTAACCCTCTTCATCTCTTCTTTCCAACTTCTTTCTAGATCTAATTTCTTCCTTCTCTTTCTTTTTCTTATTTGGGTGGCAATAAAATAGTTATTACTTGAATTTCTTGGAGTAAAATTCTTGAGCATAAATGGAGCAAATCTTGGATAAAATGGAGATACATGGGAATATGGAGTTTGAACATTCTTGGTGATTTCTTTCCATTAATTTCTTAGTATTTTCATTTATTTTACAATGTCAATGAATGTTATTCTAGAATTCCATGTATAGTTAATTTAGCAATCTAAGGTTGTGAATGAAACCCATTTTGGATCTTTATAATACTTGTTCTTGATTAATTAAATCCATTGATGTGATTCAATGCCTATTGATTGTCATTTCATGTTGATTCTATAACCTTATTATCATTCATGTATTATAATTAGATATTTCATGCTTTTATTGATTTATTAGATGAGATATGCCTTTTAGATCTTGAATGATAGTGTAGGAAATTAGTTTTATATGGTAGTCAATCATACATTCTTAATTATAAAATTGTTTTATCTAGAATATCATCCGGAATCCAAATAGTTCATTATATTGGATCCCGAGTAAATACAAAAGAGATTTAAGTGATTAAGTGCTTGTTTTATAAAGTGAAATTATGTGGTGGATTTTATAACCTTAGATATCTTCTCACCTCTTTCTTAGATAGGTTTAGTTAGTTTTATTTATTTTCTTATTTCTTTACAAATCAATCATCAAATCTATGAGTGGAGTGTGTGTGTATGTTAGTCTAAGTTAGCTATTGACATTTTGATTATTGGGCTAAACTCACCTTCAATATCTGAAATTACCTACCTATCCCTTGGGACGATACTCGATCTTATTTTCAATACTATAACTTGACCCCGTATACTTGCGGGATTAAACCTATTTTTAGGCCCATCAAGGCGTTGGGCAAATAGCCCAAAATCAGGGCAACAATGAGGACCGGGCCCAAGGCAGACTTAAATTACGGACCAGGTCCAAAGTTGTCAGCACTTTACACGGGAAAACGAAAAAACCTTTAATCCTAGAGATATTACGGAAATGCCATTCAAAAATCTGATTTTTTTTTTTAAATTTCTGACGCGTGAAAGAGGGGAAGTGACTGTTGGAGGAACAATCCCATCTCACCCTCACGTTCTCTCTTTTCAAAAGCGACATGTGTACTTTCTCTCTCTATTCTTTCTCTTTTTCTAACCAATTCACGTCTTTTCACGTGATTTCTCTCTCCCTAATTTCTCTCTCATAAATTCTCTCTAACTATTTTATCTCTCTATCTCTCTCCATTTCTAACTCATTCCTAATTTCTCTCTTAATTTTAACCAATTTCTAACCCATTTTTGGTTTTTTCTTTTCAACTTTTCACTTAAAATTCATAAGACATTTTGTTATGAACTGAACACTTTTGTGCTTGGGAATTTTCTTGTCTGATGGGAAACGTTCTATGTACTAACCATTTGGTTATGGACGAGACACTTTTGTATTGGGAATTTCTTATGTACCGGGAATTGATTTATGTACCAGTCATTTGGTTATGTACTAGACACTTTTTGAACTGGGAATTTTTTTGTGTACCGGTAATTGTTTTATGTACTAGTCATTTGGTTATGTACTAGACACTTTTTTATTGGGAATTTTCTTGTGTACCGGGAACTATTTTATGTAATGTACACTCTTTTAATTTACCGGACACTTTTGTACTGGGAATTTTCTTGTCTACCGGTAAATGTTCAATGTACTAATCATTTAGTTATGTACGAGACACTTTTGTACTGGGAATTTCTTGTGTATCGGGAATTGATTTATGTACCAGTCATTTGGTTATGTACTAGACACTTTTTGAACTGAGAATTTTCCTGTGTACCGGTAACTGTTTTATGTACTAGTCATTTGGTTATGTATTAGACACTTTTGTATTGGGAATTTTCTTGTGTACCGGAAACTATTTTATGTTATTGTACATTCTTTTTATTTACCGGACACTTTTGTACTGGGAATTTTCTTGTCCACCGGTAAATGTTCAATGTACTAATCATTTAGTTATGTACGAGACACTTTGGTACTGGGAATTTCTTGTGTACTGGGAATTGATTTATGTATCAGTCATTTGGTTATGTACTAGACACTTTTTGTACTGAGAATTTTCTTGTGTACCGGGAATTGTTTTATGTACTGGCCGATTATGTTTTCAAATCTTTCCAGATTTATTTATTTTTTTCTTTTTTGAACAATATCAAAGATTGTAAAGATAAGATACACTTATCAAAAGTTGATGATCTAACAATATCAGAGATTTGTAAAGAGGGGGATAGATACACAAATCAAACTGAACCTTTTCACCATTAAATAAAAAATCCAGATTTTTTGCTTCCAGATCCCAACGATTTGGTTTTTCCTGGTAAACCAAAAATCACTGATTCATTTCTTCATTGCTAAACCAAAAAATACCCAAAAAATACAGGATTGGAAGATTAAAAAATTTTCAGAAACATAAACATCATAGATTAGAGATAGAGAGAAGATGAATCTGATTTTTCCAAATTTCTTCACCATGAAATTTCTTTAAAATGTTTCTTCACTATTAAACACTCACCAAATCTGTTCAAGAAACACAAACCCTTCCAAAATCAATAACCCAGATCTGATTTCTTCACGGTATTCACTATAATAGAAAACCACATCTATCTATTTTGATAAAAATGGTAGCAGAGAGAAATTTTGAGAGGGCAAGATAGGATGAAGAGAAGATTTTTTATTGTAGTGAGAGAAAGAAAAGGTAAATATGAGATCTTGGGAGCTAAAATGGGACGAAAAATTTGAGAAGGAAGATTTCCTACTTATGGATATGGGACCCTCATTAAATGCAAATTTTCAATCAATCTGCAAAAGAAGGAAGTTGGGGCTCAGTGTACAACCAAGGGCAATACGGGAATGAAAAAGTAAAAAGAAAAGAAAAAGGTGTGACGCACTGACAATTTGGACTTCTTTTACATTTTGGGTTATGACTGGGGAGGAACCTTATTTACCCCCCTTTTTATGGTCCTCTCCCTAAAAATTCCTTTATGAATTTCATGTCAATGTAAGTGTAATATATTGTGATAACTAAATTAATAATAAATATGATATAATTATATACATTATATCATATATAAATATATTACTGTAATATTGTTTTTACTTTTTGACATGAACTGGAAGAGTCATTAAGTTAAAACATCATGAATAAATACATTAATTAGGGGCATGAAAACTCATTTCTGCTCTTTTTTTTTTTGAATATTGACTACAATTGTCATTACAAAATCAATGATACGTTGACACGATGTGATATAAGCACAAAAACTGTGTAACACTACTGGTCTAAAGCCCAATGAATTAAATAGCCTAAAAGTCCGACGAATTAAATGGGCTAAAACCTACATAAATACTTTATTTATATCCAAGTTCAATATTCTTGGATTTACACTTCAATGGGATCGAACCTGGGACCTTTGTATTGTAGAGTATATGCACTGACCAACGAACTACCAGTGGTTGGCTCGTTTCTGCTCTTTATTTTATTTATACTCTTTAAAACAAGTCTATAATTGGTGGATTGAACTTCAACCATGAATCAAACCTGGGACCAATTGACACAACAGATATTGACATATTACTATAATATCAACAAAATATTATTATATAACGGATTTTTGAGTTTAAGGTCCAAAAATAGGGGGGTAATGAGTCATATATCCACTCCTAAATTAATAAATAAAATAAAACCAAAATAAACCGAAAATGTAAAATAAGTCCAAAAATTAACTATTTGGTGGGCCCCATGCATCAATCCTTTAATTATCTCTCATTTTTGCCCTTTCATAAATATTTTTTAACCATTGCTAAACCAAAGGTTTATACTGGTTAAGTTAATAACTCTTTCCATATATTTTATGAAAGAATATTTATGTTGGATATTTAATACCAATCTTTATTTCCATAAACTCCATAAATATTTAACCAAATCAGTGGATATTTAACAAAAATGAGTTGCACTCTCAAAGAAACGAGTTTCTAACTATGTAACTCTATATTCTTTGAATTTACGAAAGTATATTATTTCTAAATCCGATGTATTTGATTAAAGTAACCTACCAAATCAATGGATATTTACCTAAAACGAGATGCTCAATCCCAAAAACGAATTTCTCTCTCTTTAACTCTTTGTTCTTTGAACTTCAAGAAAGTATGAAGTTGTGATTTACGTTTTATCTCTACCTCGATCTAATTAGATATCTACAAATTCGTTTGTGAGGTATGTCCAACTTAAATTGATCGTCAGAATCTATAAATCTCTATTACTACAATCTTCTTAAAAAAATTATTTATTCTAACAAAAAACTTATATGTAACATTTTTTATCACTTTTTGGTAAAAAGTGAATGTTGAAATCTCTATTAATTCAATATTTTTTTCATAAAAAAGTTTTATAAAGTGAAATTGTGTTTGCTACATTTTCGGTATTCTACTAGCATTTTCTACATTCTATTAGCATCTGTTATGAATTTGTTACAATAGGTTGAAAAGCAAATACTATTTTGTTAGCATCTTATTGATTCTAATAACATTTTTTACATTCCATTACCATATGTTGAATGTATTTATTGCAGTAGGTTAAAATGCAAATACTCTAGCATCCTATTGATTCTACTAGCATATTCTACATTCTATCAGTATCTGTGCAAATGAATTTGTTACAGTAGGTTAACAAATACTTTTTAGTAATTAAAATGTATAAGGAGAAATTGTTTTTGTTACATTTTCCGTATTCTACTAGCATTTTATCGATTCTAGTGACATCTACTAGCATTTTCTACATTCGTATTCTACTCTGTCAATCTCATTGATATCACATGTAGTTGGGGTAGGTGGTCGATAGATGGTATCCCTTCTCAACATGCCATGTTGTGCATCAAGAATTATGATGGTAATATTTAATCATTTTCACCAAACAAGCGTTCGTCAACACTTATCAATGTTATGTCTACCCAATACCAAATTATGATGAGCCAATGGAGTACATCGATGAAACAAGAACACTACCTCCTTTAACAAAGAGAAAACCGAGAAGACCAAGGACAGTAAGAAGAGAGAGCTCAGGAAACATACCCAAAAAAATGAGGGTTTGCGGTCGATGTAAAAAACCGGCTTATCACAATAGTGTCTCATGCACGGCAGCTATATAATAACTAACTTAAATTTTGATTATGCAGGTTTACTTATTCTGCTAAAAACATAAATATTCTACTTATGTCTTTTATATGTTTAGAGAATTCGATTAATGTTACCAGATTATCGTATTTAAATAAGAGGATTTTCCTATTTCCTATTAAATTTTATCAATGGTTACGATATTATCGTAGTTATACTCATATGTATTTGGCTAGAATAAGTTACAAAATGTCGAAAAACTGAAAAATGTTGGTAGTGTTGGAGAAATTTTGTCAACATCTTACTGGTATCTTTATACCCATTGGACCATGCTAGAAAAATTTGTTTGATGTTTCTAGCAATTTAGCAATTTTCAATACAATCAAAGCAGGTTTTAGCGCTACCACGTATTATAATTGTATAGTTTCAGTAGTGTCCAAGAAATTTGGTTTTAGCCTTTGTTATATTTTAATCAAAATGTCCAGATTTTTGATATATTTTAATACGAACTATTTGTTTCCTTAGTTATATATGTTATCAATGGATTCAACAATAAGTGTTTGAGTTCATCATGCCTTTGCCCTACCACGTATTATAATTGTATAGTTTCAGTAGTGTCCAAGAAATTTGAGTAACATCTTTATCGTATCTATAAACCTGTTCAACGACATCTAAAATATAATATAATTGTGGTATTGTAGAACATTGATAAATAATTCCATAACTGCTCAAGATGTTATTCAAACTTAAAACATAAACATGCCTTTGCCCAGATTTTTGATCAAAATATCCAGATTTTTGATATATTTTTGTACGAACTATTTGTTTCCTTAGTTATATATGTTATCAATGGATTCAACATTAAGTGTTTGAGTTCATCATGCCTTTGCCCTACCACGTATTATAATTGTATAGTTTCAGTAGTGTCCAAGAAATTTGAGTAACATCTTTATCGTATCTATAAACCTGTTCAACGACATCTAAAATATAATATAATTGTGGTATTGTAGAACATTGATAAATAATTCCATAACTGCTCAAGATGTTATTCAAACTTAAAACATAAACATGTTTGCTACGTTTTATCACATAGTCCGTTACAAAATACAAGTTAAAGTACTTCAACATTTTTTTCTTCATATATCTTTCGATTCATTCAGCAACAACCAAGTTAGTTCACCCATCTTCCTTTGCGCTAGTTTTGTCCAATCATCTTTTTACATCTTGTTAGGAAAATGTTTATAGTTCGATTTGATATAAAGTTCTTCCATGTGCAAAATCACATACAACCTACAATCAGGCCTGTCAAAGTTCAAACAACAAACCAATTCAATATCTTTGGGTTGTAACTATTTATGCGTTTCTATAAGAAACTAAAAAATGTTAGTCAAACAAGTCATTTTTCTTATGAAACCAGTTTTGAACAGTAACCATTTCAAGGTTCTATGATAAACTTCAAAAATGCTAGACAAAAAAATGACATTATTTTTACAATCCAATTTATTCTCTCATTTTTTTCCCATATTAGATAGAACCCTAAATTGTCGGTCTAAAATAAAAAAATTTAAGCAGAAACCATTTCTTCAAAGAAATTACACAACAACAGAGATAAGGTAACAATACAAATTTTTTGTTGCATGCAAAAAAAGAAACATACTCTTCACTTTGAACTGATTTAGGGTTTTGAAAATAACTTCCATTAAACCACTTCGAAACAACTAAACCCTAGAAATTTCTTATTAACTAATCAATTTCAGAAAAATAAATCATAGTTAAAGTTGTAAAAATCAAAACCTAATTCGTTTTGTGATGTAGAAATCAATCTAAATCATAAACAAAGTTGAAGGAACAACAAAAATGATGAAAACCAAAATAACTTACTCTTTACTGTTGATGATGATGAACGAAACCAACAATGGATTCTCCCTCTCTCCTACTCGATGCTCTCTCTCTCTCTCTGTTAGGTTTATTTTGGGCGTGTTTAAGATTAGAGTTTCCCTCTCTTTGGTTTGATATTTGAGGAAAAGACAACTTTTTTTTTTGGTTATTTTTTTGAAACAGAAAAGGCTACTTTTTTTTTGTAATGCTAAACGAAAAAGGCAAATTTTTCCGGGGAAAGAAAGTTTGTTTTTGAAGAAATAAATGTAATGAATCTCTATATATTATGGTATATTTTATTTTGGGTTGTTTTTTTTTAACTTAGGATAGGTTAGGCAGTAAAAGAGAATAAGAGGATAGACATGTAATTTACTTTGAGTGGATTTATTTTCTATTTCAGATTATCTTTGGTCTCTAGACTCATTGATCATGCGATTTTGGACTTAAATCTCATCCCCCGTAATGGTAATTAATAATAATTCTTACTATTGGTATTAATTATAAATTAAAATATAAGCCACCATAGTTTCAACGAAAGTCACTCATTTTCTGATTGACAATTTTGACTCTCTTTTTACACCAGAATTAACTAAAATGTCAATGAAAGTCCAAATCCACCAAAGCCCATAGATTTGTGAATGTCACCGATATTCGCGGACTTTGAAATATTCGTGATTGAATGCATCGGACATTCACAGACGAATATCCTTGATTGAACGCCTCGAACAATTGCGGACTCTAAGATGTCTGTGATTGATGCGCAGACATTCGCGGACTTTGAAATGTCATCCAAAGTCATCATTCTAAGTTGAATTATAGATAGTTTAAATGGTTAACTCTATTTTGGTCCAACAAAGATGTCCGATTCATAAAAATAGCCCCTAAAGATGACCAACTTTCACTTTGGCATCTTTTTTATTTTTTCTTGTATCTACTTTAACTATTCAATTTGTATTTTTATTTTTTTCAGAAATGTACTTTTTTCCCAGTTTTATCTTCCTTTTTCATAAGAAGAAAAGAAGACTTTTTTTTTCTTCTTAGTCTTCTTCTTTTTCTCTCTTCTCAATGCACCGTCGCCATTGCACAATTAGACACAACAATTACCATCACCTTTTCTTTTCTTCTTGTTGTCATGTTCAACACTTTCTTCTATCTCAACTTTCTCTCTTATTCGCTCCCTCTCAACACTCCTTTTTTTCCACCTCTCTCTCAACAATAGAGAAGAAGAAAAAGAAACTCCCAATTGAGTGTTATAGTGGGACC
>BEHA01001707.1:998153-1014520 GCA_002897215.1 Eschscholzia californica subsp. californica
TATTGAAAAGTTAGAAGAATCCTATGCTAATTTGGGAGATTATAAACCTTTTAGTTTTCTTTTGAGAGCATTTGAGCTACTGATGTCTTCTTGTTGATCTTCAAACATAGAAATAGAGAGAGAGAGAGATAAAGAGAGTAATCTTCTTCTCTTTGATTTTGAAATGCCTGTTGATAAAGGAAGAAGAAACTTATATAAACAATTTCAGAAGATATGAAGATCAATGAAGCTCCTAAATTTTCGGAAACTATCACAAAACAGAAAGAAAGACACATTGTTACTTGGTCTCAAGAGGTTTCTCTCTCTCTCTCTCTCTCTCTCTCTCTCTCTCTCTCTCTCTCTACCTTCTCTGTTTCTTTCTTTCCAATCATCTTGTCAACAACAGTGGTTGGAGTCGTTACCAAGTTGGTTTTCACTGCTTGGGTTAGGTCACTGCCCAGCTGATGTGGCGGTTGTGGTTTGGAATTTTGACTAAATCTGGGCCGTTGAGAGATGAATATCACAACCATCACGTCAACTGCCAACCTTCTTTTGTCAAAATCCTTTGTGATTTTAGTATTTTCTATAAAGAATTACTGTATCTTATCGATTAATCTAATTTTGTATCAAAAATTAATGCAGGAAGACGATATACTTCGAGAACAAATTAGCATTCATGGAACAGACAAGTATTGATCTCTTTTACGTTTTAGGAGTTAGTTAATTTGGATGGTGTTTCTTTTTTCAGATGGTTTGTTTTGTTTGACTCTTCTTGGTGGCTGATTTGAGTTCATTTGAGTTAGACGATTCAGATTCGAACGATGAAAAAAAAAACCACCTTAATAGAAAGAAACAAGAAAGCTAAAAGTTGAATTTTTGTGTGCAGTTGGACGATAATCGCGAGTAATTTTAAAGATAAAACAACCAGACAGTGCAGAAGAAGGTTGATAATCTATACAAATACTTCAAATTTTAAACTAGTTTGGAAATCCTCTGTTCAAACATGATGAATATGTATAAAATTAACAAATTTTTATTTGCAGGTGGTATACTTACTTGAATTCAGATTTCAAAAAAGGGGGATGGTCACCAGAAGAAGACATGCTTTTATGTGAGGTATATGATTCTATAAGAACTTTTGCATGTGGTCATGGAAAAATTATTTTATATGGTTTTCTTTTCTTCTTTTTCAAGAACTTTTCTTGATTTCTAACTTTCCAATAGTTATAATATTATTTCATTTTCTTGAGCATCTTAAGTTGTTTCAATTGATTTTGGGTTTAACGACAAATATTTGTGCAGGCTCAAAAGTTATTCGGCAATCGATGGACTGAAATTGCCAAGGTTGTTTCAGGCAGGTAAATGAATGAACTCTTATTCTGTTGAACGCTTCTCGGGTTTTACCCGTAAACGTCTCCTTACTAAAGTCTGCTCTTGATTAATTTTCTAATGCAGAACGGATAACGCAGTGAAGAATCGGTTTAACACCCTCTGCAGGAAACGAGCGAAGCATGAAACCATATCAAAGGAGAACGAAAGTTCGTGCATCAATTCAAATGATAAACGAGTTATACTTCAGAATGGATTCATTACAGACACGGCTACTGAATCGGTTATATCTCTGAAGAAGATGAGGTATGAAGACGAAACTTTTCAATTGAATGAAAACTAGCATGATTATGATTGCTCAAACTTTAACACATCGCGATGTAGGACCCATATCTCGGATGTCTCAGAAAAGTGCAACCAAAATGAAAGATTATTTAAAGAATGCGGAACAATGGAAAATAAGCAATTAAGACCTCCTTTTGCGGTAATCGTTCAAAATACTCAATGTGTTTATGACGTAGCAGCTCAACGAGAAGGCAGCCCCACCAGAATGTCATATAATGATGGTAAAGCGCCTCTTGAAAACTTAAGATGTCTCTTCCATGTGATTAGGATTGAACAAGAAAACTAATAACATAAGAGATAGTATCATAGTCGTTAGCGCCTTTTTTGTTATTTTGAGTCCTGGGCAACGTAAACATCTATTCTTCCCGTTCCGCAAAAATGAAATTTTGTACGTCTTCCTGTTCTTGGCAAAAACAACCACATGTCATATTAACATTATCCTGTCTCTGTTCAAAAGCAGGAAAGAAAATCAAGGATCAAGGAACGTTTCTTAAACGAAATGATCCGAAAATCACTTTTTTAATGCAACAAGCAGAACTGCTTAGCTCACTTGCAACAAAAGTCAATGCAGAGAACAACACTCAGAGTTTTGAGAATGCTTGGAAGGTAAAGACGAGTAGTTTCATCTCTCATTTTGTCGAGAAAGTATGATGCATAATTTCCCTCGAATGATTGCAACCTACCAATAGCACAGAGATGCAGTTTGTGCACCTGTGGAGCAGGCGAGCAGCTTGCTCCGCTTAATGGACACAATCCCTGGATCTCATAAAAAATTTCAACCATTTTCGGATGATTATAACCATGAAATTATGCTCTAGTTATCAGCTTACAGATGATAAGCTTCTAGCCTAGTACAGTTTATCTACAACTTCATACGGTTTTGATCACTTGTGTGAATGTGCATTCAGGAACTCCAACTTTTCTTGAACCGGACCCAAGAGAATGATGTACCAAGCAAGGAGTTTTCAGAAACAGATTTCTGTCTTGAAGACTTCAAAGACTTGATTGAGGACTTGAGAAGTAGCTCTACTCGAACTCATCAAGATTCGAGGTATGAATGTTTTCTTTTTCCTCATCCACAACTCAACCCGAAGCAAAATACAGCATCTAGTTTTTGCACCTAACTTGTTTTAGCTGTGATATCATTCCCTGCTTATGGCTGCCTTTACTATGCAGGCAAGCTGATTTACCTGACGAGTCTCCGGGTTGTTCTGATAACAGCACCGAATCGACTCAACAGTCCTATAGGGTAGGTGAAAAAACAGAACAGACTCAAATTGACGTATCTTCACGACAGCAGAGGACTTGTGTAGAGCCACAGTCAGTTCATACATTAGAAGAAAATTATGGTGGCGGTTGCTCTCAGGATGGGTTCTCAAGGACAAGTGCCGATAATGTGAGGCAACAGTTGATTCACACAGAGGCAGCAAATGATGGTGCTATAGTTTGTTCAGAAGGACTTGACACGAGTACAAATGATGCACAAGGTGATATATAAAGCTTCTGTCGATTTTGTTAAATATCTATATCGCTTATATTTCAATCACCATAAATCCTATTTATTTATCGGTAATGATAAGAAGATTAAATTTTGTTTGCTTACCTGCAGTTATGTTAGTTCCATCCTTGGATAGAGAAAAAGATGGGATTATCACTACCCTGCCAAGTCCAGTATTTAGTTCTCCTCTCCAAGTAACTCCACTTTTCCAAACATTTGCAGCAGGAATGCCAAGCCCAAGATTTTCAGAAAGTGTAAGTCAATTCTCACATGCCATGGCTTCCAAATGGTAAACTACCAAGATGGATCATATAACAAATTCAGATCAGTTTAAACCCACATAACAAAAACAGAGTTATTCCGATAGGCGATATGGTTTTTAGTTCTTAACTATCAATACGAAACTAACAACTATGTATTTGCAACGCTTGATTTCAGGAACGTAACTTCTTACTGAAGACGCTCGGACAGGAATCCATGCCCGCGAACCCTTCCCAACCACCTCCTTGCAAAAGGTCTCTCCTTCATAGTCTCTAAATTGACCAGTTTTATCTCTCACATATACCTATAAGGCTACAATCTAGTATCCAAAAACCTTCCAACTCAGATTTGAGCATTCATTTTCGCATAAAGTCGTCTTTTCGTTTGAGTTTTTTTAAATCACTCGCAGACCTTTCCGCCCAATTTTACCAAGAGGCCTGTCAAGGTCTGCATTTTGTTTAAGGTTACAAAACCTTCCGAATTTCATGTTATGTGTATTGTTTTGACTACAAATACATCAACTAGTTCAATAACTCCTATCTGAGTTTCGGCGTGTGTTCATAGAATTCCTCAAATCCACTCTCCTCTTTGGATAGTATTGTGGTTATGGATCTTCTAGTCTAGTTCTAAGTCATGATCTCTCATTTGTACATAACCACCATTTTCAAGTACTAATTTTGGTTAGGTTCATCCAACTCAAAATCAATCGGCGATGAGTTAGAAGGATGTAGAAAAAATATTCTTGCTTAGATCAATATTCTTCTATGTGGGACTATTCTAATACGCTTCTTCACATGTGGAGTTTTCTGAGTCTAATACGTTTTTTTTTTTCCTTTGGGTGACGTGAAGCACTGTCACATGTGGGCATCTCTCTGATGCCATATTAGATAAGTGGGTCATCTAAGTCAAAACCAATAGGCAATGAATGGAATAACCTAACAATTGCATTTTTAGTTACTAGATCAGCTTTCTCTTACGTGGGACTATTCTCACATATTTATGTGATTGTAATTACAATATTAACCTCCCATACAAAAAATAAACAAATAAGAGGAGGATAGTACAGAATTGGGGAGGTTGAACAATCAGCTGCATTGGTTTCATATTGATTTTAGTGAGAGTAGATATAATAAGAGTTGTAGATTTTTATTTGTATGTTATGATTTTGTAAGGGGAGGTTGTAAGTTAGAAAGAGTATAAAACTTTATATGATTTTAAAAGCAATAAATGGTTTTGTGTGCTATTGGATTATGTATAGTTCTTCTTATACGTTCTATTAAAGTGAAAGAGATGCCAATGCATGAATAGAATGACTACCCAAAAACCTAAATGAAGTGACAGAAAAACCTAAATTTCTTCATCAAAGAGATAAGATACAAGATTAGGTCATGGTATACTTACAGTATGAAACAATTTTGTGTCTGATTTGCTGGGAATTAAGAGGTGTGCATTCTTTTCCATGAATACTTGTTTCCCGGCAGGAAGAATTATTTTTCTTTAGGTCAATACATTCATTACATGGGATGGGATACAATGAATAGAATATGGTCTTGTAATTGTGATTCTCAAATATCCGGGACAGTAAAGACCATTTTGTTTATGGGGCAAATGTCTTGAAATGTGTACAAGACATTTTGCTATAAACTTAATGTCTTGAAATTTTAAAAAAACTTTTGACTGTAGATAAATGTTCTGAAATGTCTTGTAATGTTTTGAAATATCTACAAGACATTTTGTCTGAAAATATCCCTCAAATTCCTATCCACAGCCCCTCCATAGTATCCCCAAAGCAATGAACCATATTATACATGTGTTACACGACCCGACATCCCATTTCAATATTGATTATGTTTATGTTAAGAAGTCATTTTGTATTTATAGCATCTTTTTATTCTTTAATACATACAATTAAGTTGAAATAGAGGTCACTCTCCCCTTCTTTTATATACTTAAGTGTAATTGGAGTTTTGAACTAGGTACATAATTCATTGAACAAAATGATCCACATATTCTTTTATTTTTTGAAAATTAACTACGATATTGAGAATGACCTCATTTCAATATCGATTTTTACTCAGTTACGGCCCAGGCAAGATTTTCTGAATTATCCTTTCAGAACTTTTATTTCTTAAACAGTTTATTAAATATGATTCATCCATTGAACATTGAAACAGACTTAAAAATGATAGTATGTATTTTACATAAAATAAATATTGAATCGATTTAAATGGGTCAAACCTAAGGATGAGGTCGGGGTTTGGGACCCATGAGGGGAAGACGTGAGAATGCGTAAGAGTTATGCACAACGTAACGTTTTATGGATTGTGGGGTTCGGTCAACATTGACTGCCAAAATTTCGTTAACCCATGGGACCCACAATATTTTATGTTATTTCCCGCCAAATTTGCAATTTAGTACTGAATTACTTCTTTATTTCTCAGAACTTTCTGTCAATTTCGCCACTAACAGAATGGTCCTCCGTTTTTGTTCAAGTAAAAGAATGGTCCTCTGTTTTTGTTCAAGTAAAAGAATGGTCCTCCTATGGACATAAAATGTGATTGATGTCTAATTCTTCTTCTTTCTTTGTACATAAAAGAAGATAATTTATACATAAAAGATAGTTAATCGTCTGGATGTCTTTCATCACGTGAGATTGATAGATCAAAAATAATTATTTGATGTATCGATTTAACTATATTATACAAGAGTTTGCGCTAAACGACATCGAATATAATATGTCATATGAGACTTAATATAAAGTATTCACTATGAGTAAATTTTGGAGAGCTTGTCTGAAGTCTATCGTAATCATTTATGTGGTGGAATCGGATAAACGAAACGTTTTAGTTGACTTAATACATGGAGTAACAAAGTAAACCACTTAAACAAATTAGTAAATATCATTCTAACAGAATTTCCTCCTACCTATGTAATCCAACGAAAAAGATTTTTTTTTATGTGTGAACTTAAGAAAATTCTTTTGACTAATCAGTCTTCTAACAAATTCCTCTGTTTTTGTTGAGGATATAGCCAAAAGATTGGCAAATCTTCCTCCTTCCTAGCTATTCAGTTCTTTTGGTTTGACATTATGATGACTAACAACTTCACAAAAATTTAAAATAGAATATATAGGGTCAGCCTAATCTTTTAGGTGGTTGAAGAAAAAATGCCCAAAGTGGTCTTGGATCCTTTCACACTGACATTGACACTCATAGCTAGATTGCCTTCATACTTACGTATATGGTACTCCTTTATTTTAGCAAATCTATGAATATTTTGGCAGATTCTTCGACCAAATTTGTCAAAAATTCATGTTGTTGTCCATACTTAGTTCCATAAAAGGCTAGCGTCAAAGTACATTACAACTGCAATATTCTGTCTGCTTCCTCGAATTGCAATCGGAGTATGCTTCCGGTCAAGATTTAGAGAGAGAAATAAAAAATAATTATAAAATATAATACTTCTCTCTTTAAATCATGGTCAGACACATATCGTGGCTGGATATTCCAGATAGTGGTCGGATAGAAAACCATTTTCTTTACATTATGTTAGCCTTGGCATCACATGCTTTCTAGTCCAACAGGCTAGTTGATCAACTAACCACCTTCACCATTTGCTTCTCTAAAAACATGAAAAAGAAAAGACAAAAGAAGAAGATAAGCAATACTATGGCATTTTAAAATTGAACTATTGTATGTTGCATCTTAAAATTTTTGCAAATTTCCTGTCAATTTAAAAGGGTGGTAGTTTTGTGCTAATTAGGTGTCAATAATAGTGTAAATTTAGTATTATTTATCAGTTTTTGTTGATAATTTAAATTTAATACTCTTATTAAATCTTGTTTTAATTTTTAAAGCATTTTAAAATCATGTTCCGAAAACAAAGTATAGCTCTACATAACAATGGTGGAAGTACTAATATTTTGAGACGACGTTCTTTTCTCTCGTCTAGATATTCAAGCCAAGACTACCCTCTAAAACTATTAACACTCTACTTTATGTAAAATATTAAATGGCAAAATTGAACTACTTTAAATTTTGGTCAGACTTAACTTAAAAGATCGATTTAAATTAGTTCTTTTCACATGAAAAATGATGAAATATGAGCGTGGAGTTCTACATTTCCATTGACTAATTCTATCAAGACTATTAGTGACCTTGTGACGTCCACGAAGGAACTATTGTCTGCAAGTTAATTACTAATTGATTTTTCCAAAATGTTCTAAATACCAGACCAACCGATCTCAATAATCTATGATCATTTATTTTGTGATGACAGATTTTCGCCATTATTTATAGTTATGTGGCTTATGCAATTAACAACAAAGATACCCATAGCTCAAATAACAACTCAAATTTTAAATTGTAGTGTTTTTCTCTATTTGACCAAGGAGCGAAACAGTTGTCCGATGGCCCATGGTATAATGCAATTGGGATATATTTAATCTTGTACACGATTACAAATTAATTAAACTGTTATATCTTCGTAAAGAAATATAAAAATAAACTATTATCCATACACAAACACACACATATGTACGTTATCTTGACATAGACCTTAAATTATTTAATGGTATTTGGCGTTCACCTCTATTCTCAAATTAGATTACCTTCGTGTTTTTCCTATCAAATTAAGACATGGTCGCAGTTATCCTCTTTATATCAACAATTCTAATCTAAATTCATATTCTTCTTCTTCACCACCTGTCACCTACCATCACTACCGCGATTACCATCTTCTTCATAATGATCATCAAATTGATGATGGATAGATGAAGATGGTAGTGGTGATGCAGAAGATGAAAATGTTGGTGAAAGGAGAAAGCACGAGTTCCGAGTTCGAAATATTGTCTAATGGATACGTACAAAATTAATTTTGTCAAATGCGGCATATGCCTCTGACACAAAAACTTTACCAAAATTCCTCGCGAAAAACGAAGTTTGGAGTAAATACTAGTAACACTTCGAAAATGAGAGTGAACACAAAATATCACTAACTAGTTTGGGTTTATGTCAAAATAACCATATAGGTATAAAATATTATCACATAGACTATGTCATATAAAAAGAATGGGTTATTAAAGTACTTTCACTTAATTTGTCTTGGTTCATAGTCTTCTCTATATTTCAAAAGTTGTTATTATTACAAATTCTCACCTAAAGCAGATAGCTTATACCTTCATTTTTCTTTCTTCTTCTTTTGATCATTTCCCCACTTCCTTCCTCTCCTTCTCTCTAATCTGTAGAGGATCAATTGATCTTTCTTCCCCAATTTTCATCTCTGTGAAAGATCAATTCCAATTTCACCATCCATGGGTTGCTGCTTAACTACTTCAGCCAAAGTAGATAGTGCTCAAATCTCCCACACTACTTCTTCTTCAGGTGAACTCTCCTTCTAGTTTACTTCTCTCTATCTATCTCATCAAATTCATGATTGAATTTCTCTCTCTTAGTTTATGAATTATTATCTTTAATGGGTGTTGATGGGTTTATTGTGATACTCTTGATTTTATTTTCTTACTTTTGTTATTAGTTATAAATTTTCTTCTTTTGACTTTAATAATTATATTTGATAACTTAATTGATCATGGGTTTTTTTTTCATGGATATTTTGAGTATTTTTATCTATCTTTAGCTGATGATTTGATATTATATTTGATTTGAATTGGGATTTTTTGGCAAATTTTCATGCTCACTTAATTATGGGGGTTAGTTGTTTATCTAAATCTGAATTGACTCGAGTAAGATTACAGAATGTTTTTCATCTGACTCGTTTCATATGATTGGTTTAGATTGTCGGTCGATTGAGTTGATTTTGGGTTCATTTGAGAAATTAAGTCAGAACAGGGCAAGCATTTTTTTTTTCTTTATGACTTCCGGTTGAATTTTACTACTAAGTTTTCTTCTTTTCTACTTGTAACTAGTTTTACTATCATGAAGTGTTTCGGTCGAATACCAAAAGCTTCAGTATTTAACTTACCTTCTACTTCAGGAGTTTTGACAAATAACAGTAAACCACGTATATCATCACCGCCTTCTATTGTTCTTCCTACACCGAGAACTGAAGGTGAGATTTTGGCGTGCCCAAACTTGAAGTCGTTCTCTTTTAGTGAGCTAAAGAGTGCTACAAGAAACTTTCGCCCCGATAGTCTTATAGGAGAAGGAGGATTTGGTTGTGTATTTAAAGGATGGCTTGATTATCAAACCTTAACTCCTGCTAAGCCTGGATTTGGCATGGTTGTTGCTGTCAAGAAGCTTAAGCCTGAAGGTTTCCAAGGCCATAAGGAGTGGTTGGTATGTTTCTTCTTTTTCTTTCAATCTCGATATATGAAATCTAAGTTTATAAATTCAGATTACATAATGTTTGTTTTTATCTGACTCGTCTAGATGGCTGACTCAGGATGATTTTGAGTTTGTTTGTTTCAGACATAGAATACGTCTGAAGAAGATATGCCATGACCAAAACAAGTTGGACCCAAACCACTTAGATTCATACAAGTCAGACTCACGTGAGTCCGATTGAAACAATCAAGAGAAAAACATGTTTTCTTTCAATTTTGTTTTCCGCTTGACACTTAACTGATGGATGGGTTGTTTGCAGACAGAAGTTAACTATCTTGGCGAACTTCATCATCCAAATCTAGTTAAACTCATCGGTTATTGCATGGACGGTGACAATAGACTTTTAGTATATGAGTTAATGCCTAAGGGAAGCTTAGAGAATCACTTATACAGAAGTAAGTAAAAGCTTCTAATGTTCTGTATGAGAAATCGTAATTCTGTTCCTACCTATAGCATCACAAAACGGCTTTATTTCCGATTGGTAATGGTAATTCGGTTTTGCAGGAGGAGCTCAACCACTTTCATGGGCAATAAGGATGAAAGTTGCATCTGGTGCTGCTAGAGGTCTATGTTTCTTGCATGAATCTAAATCCCAAGTTATATACCGTGACTTCAAAGCTTCTAACGTGCTACTCGACGTGGTACGTAGAGAGAGAGAAAGAGAGACGACGATATTTACCAATAAAACTGCACTGCATTTTAATGTATTAACGTATGCTTTAATGGTGCAGGATTTCAATGCAAAGCTTTCGGACTTTGGCTTGGCAAAAGCAGGACCTACTGGTGACAGGACTCATGTTTCGACAGAAGTCATGGGTACCCATGGTTATGCTGCTCCTGAATATGTTGCCACAGGTTTGTCGATTGACCTAATCCCCTTCATCTCTTTTTTTTATCCAAACTTGCCTAAGATTATGAGACCACTTGGTTATTTTCCTAATGGAAATGAATAAAGTTCAAAAAGGAAAACATCGAAATACTTCCAAGAGATCATTCTATAAACTAATATGTAATATATCCAACTTTAACAGGGCGATTATCAGCAAGAAGTGATGTTTACAGCTTTGGGGTTGTATTGTTGGAACTCTTGTCTGGACGTCGAGCCGTGGATATGAGAAAGCCTGGGGTGGAGCAAAATTTGGTGGAATGGGCGAGACCATATATGAGCGATAAGCGTAAGTTATTCCGAATTATGGACACCAAAATGGAAGGCCAATACCCACAGAAAGGAGCTTTCATGGCTGCAACTCTTGCCTTACAGTGCCTAAGCCCTGACCCGAAAGTCCGCCCACAAATGGCCGAGGTTTTAGCTAAACTAGAAGAAATTCAAGCTCCAAAGAATGGAACCCATCACTCTAAATCAGAACAAAGTGCAGAGTCCACTCCCTGCAGATCCCCGATGAGACATCATCCTACTCCTCCTCGGAACCACACACCTCGTGGATCGCCATTACCCCCTTGCCGACAACCACCTAAAATCCGCTGAGAGGGGATCAGCGTATTCACACAAGCATCTCTGTCTAAATCTCTTTCGTATATGTCTTGGAAGTAGTCCAGTTTTTTTGTTGGGAGTTATGCTAGGTTAGTTCACTTCTTTATCGATTATATGATTATATGTGATTGGTTTTTCACTTCTCTTTAGCATTCCCTCCTTGTTAAATTTTTCGTCATACCATCAACAAATACGTATTATGATTGTATTTATAACTCGCATTATTTTCCACAGAGATGTCCATTGAAGCAAATATTAAGTAGTCTAAGATCTATTTTATGTATAATGACTTTTGTATATCTGTGAACCTAATAGAAGCTAAATAATGGTTCATAGTTTTCTGCTTCGACTAGGGATAGAAATGATTCTGACATTCATGATCTGAGCTTCAGTTTATAGGCAATAAGTTTTTTATTAAATATCTCGTAATCAGGAAAGCACTGTGCACAATTGTTGCAAAATTCCCGTTTTCTATTAAAAATTTATATCCACGTAAAAAATGAAGAAGAAAGATTTGTTACTTGAATCTTCTATTTGGTTGCTTACTTCTCCAGGATGAATTCTTGAATTTCGATTCCTGTGTGTCGAGCACCACCCTGAACTCTCAACATTACTTCATCTCCGACTTTGAGCGAAGTCACAGGAATTGCTGTTTTGGTAGATTCATTTCCTGTGAAGAATATATGAATAGAAAATCTGTCATCCTTCAAACCCAAATCAAGATATTAACAAGAATCAAGCTTTTGCAGAAAAGAAAATGGTAGATAGTTTGATTGGACCTTGGTAAGGGCAGACCAACCCAACTGTTTCTGCATTCTGTAAAAGAATGGTATAGAAAATTTCGATACCCGGTTTTTCTTGCAACTGCCAAGTATTCATTTCCCAAACAGCATTAGTACCGGCAACCACACAAGAATTTAACAAGAACCCTAAACCCTATATGTTGCTACTTGACAAACCTTGGCCTCGACAAGGAAGAGTGGTCTTTTTTCTATCTTTACGCGTCCAACAACTGCTGTCCTCTGCTGTCCACGTTGATCGACAATGATAACCTCTTTACCTGCTTCCAACTCAGAAAGGTAGCAAGTCTTTCCTCCTGGAACGGCGATATACGAATGAACCGGTCCCTGTAAAATCGAAAGCAGTGTTAACGGCTACTTCCTTTCAATGAATATTCATGATCACTTCATACAGGCTTTGGCCCGTCTGGGTCCATTTAAATATTAGCCCTAAACCTTTAATACTCACTGCATTGACTCGGAAAGGCCTGCTAGCAATATAATTTGATTCCAAGCATTCTGAGTGAACAAGAAAAAGTCCTCTAGCAAAAGAACCAACCTATAAGACAAGTTATATTGTAAGGATCATATATGTGATGTTTATCGATAAATAAGTGAACTTTAACAGTGAAAATACAACGAGTATTGAGGAACAAACTAGAAGTCCTTCACCAGGTCTCATTAAACTACAAAGATCGACACAAACACGATCACCCATCCCCGCTATTTGAACTCGTGTTACTATGGCTTTAGACAATTTCAACAGGTTCCTCGATTCATTTTTTCTGTCAATATAGTCCTGAAATATTCACAGTGATTAGAGAGAAAGAAGAATTAGTTGCACGCACGAACGCCTCCATTGTTAGAGAAAATTACCTTCAATTCAAGTACAGAATCAACATCTTCGACTTTTAAAACAATTCCACCAAGCCCTTGCTCCAAGGCCTAAAAATCGAAAAATATGAGATGCTTAAAGGAATTTGATAGTAACTGTTGACAATAATACTGAGTTAAATCATAGAATGTAAAAGCAGACATAGACACAAAGAAGAGAAACTAAGTCATCAACAAAACCTATCAAGAAAAACTAGAGAAATAGGGAGTAAAGGCAACCAAACGAGGACACGAGACACGGAGACAGAAAGGAAAGAAGTATAAGAAAGGACAATAAGGGTGACTAAGCTGGACAGGACAACATGGAAAAGGAAACAAAGACAAACAAAGATGATAGGATTTTGGTGACACCTGCGTTATCTTTTAACAGATGTGCCGCCCCAGCCAAACTCCCCACCTGACAATGTCTTCCGCCCGGATCGCCCCGACGAGTCGGGGCTTGGGTCCAAAAGGAGGGGCGATGCCCCGCCTCCGGCTCACGGAATAAGTAAAATAACGTTAAAAGTAGTGGTATTTCAATTCTGCCGAACGAGCCGGCTCCCACTTATGCTACACCTCTCAAGTCATTTCACAAAGTCCTGCCTCAGTATCTTGACATCACATGATTGTGAAAGAGTTTCGAGAATCAATTTTCTTTCCATAAGAGCTTAAGTCACTTATGTTGACTTCTGATCCCATATTGTAGAGTTGGATCTTGAAAGATAATACGTCGGTTAAAAGGATCATTTTGTTCTCACTTTCTCCACTTAAACTAAGACATATACTGCACTATGAACTCTCAGCTACTGGTGGTTGGCGTGTGATACTAAAAACCTAAATTTGGTACATCTGTAGAAAAAAGTACCTCAAGGAAAATTTGTGCTTCAGCGGGAGTTTTTGAGATGGCAAAAACTGTTTTTTGACTTCCTTGAAATGCAGCAATTATATTCTCTGCAGGTATCACCTAAGGAATTCATACCAATGAAGTGACATAAACAAGGCTATTATTGTGAGAAGAGAAAATAAGAAGTGTGTTCTGTGACCAAAATGAACCTGCCAATTTAGCAAACTTATAACCACGTTCTTTGTTTCATCATTGACGGGTTGAAGTTGTTCTAACTCTTGGGGGCTAGAAATCTCGGAAAATGTCGCTACTCGTATGTCATTACGATCTAAAATCTCCCCATCTCCAATAAAGAGAGGATTTATCATAGCAATCGCTGTAAAATCCAAGAACATCAGAATTTTGTAAGAAGAAATTGTGGACATGAACCACTCAACATATGCATAATTTTGTCAAGTAATGAATTGAAAATGTATAGAAACAAAAAAACAAGAGAGAAGATGAAATCATGAGTTTTGCTTACAAGACCAATTTTCGGCAAGGTCTCTGTTGTTAGATACGAAAATGAATGTATTCCAACCTCTCTCAACACAAGCTGTCATTACTTGCTTACTTTCAGTCCAAATCCAAACCAGCTTAGGTTGCTCGAAATTCTCAGTGGGCAAAGTGGAAGACATCGTTGCTCGAAAATTGGATTTTAACCCAAGTCCCTTAGCATTCACTAGGGCAGATCTATGGGTCCAGTTCAATCTACTATTTCCTACATATTCAAGAACTAATCAAATTACTTGATTAAAATGTATAAAGGGAAATGTAATTCTGCATATATCAATAAATTTTGAAATTTCAACTTGTGGGTATTAATCTGATTCACTAAAACATTAGGCAAATGAGAATTAGATATTCAACCAAGATTTAGAACTGAAATTTCAAATCAAACATTTCAGCAAGAACTGAAATTTCAAATCAAAATCTATCAATTTGTATTTTTGTGAAGTTATTATGAAGATCCCTAAGCTTAATGAAAGAGAGAAGAATGGGAAACCCCTAAAAGCTTCTTTTAAAATTGAAATAGATTAGTAATGGGTTATAATAAAGCTGAAATTTGAAGAAGAGATTAGAAAGGGAACCTGTTTGAAATTGGATTTGGGGAGTGAAGGTAGTGGTGGTGGTCTTAATGAATTGTTTAGGGTTTCCATTTCCACATAAAATTGAAAGTGTACATGTCAATGCAACCATCTCTCTCCTCCTGGATTCTCTCTCTACTATGTGAACGTTAATGTGAAGACATACCAACAATCTACAACAAGGCCACACAACCCGCCTCACAATTGGTTACGAGTTGATATGACATGTAGGTTGATTGCTATATACTCCTTCCATATGGAGACTATTCTCATAATCAGAAAACATTTTTCTCCCTAAGAGCTTGAATTAGAAGTTGAAGTAACATCTTTTTTATTAGATTCTATTAACTTACAACAATGACCTAAAATCATAGTATTATAGAGATACCATCTTCTATTTATATTTTCTACATTTATTATTTGAAGCTTTTGGCCTTCCAGTGTATGATGTGATTAGAATTACTCTAGTACTATGGTTTGGACCAACGTGTGTACTTTTTTTTTTTGTTGAAAAACCAATGTGTACTTAGCTTTATAAAACTTCGACAACATGATCTATGGAACTTTGTATCTTTAGAGCGTTTAAGATTGAAAACATCTCTAGCAAATGCTTTCACGAGGGTTGTCTTTGAGAAATAAGTAAGAATATCACCACTAACTATGAGATAGGAATGTCTTATACTGTATATGTTAATCATTATACCGATGAGCGATGAAATAAAGATGCACTTTCAAAAAGATAGATAAGAAGAAAATGATCTAAAACTTTATTGAAACATTATTTAGATGAAGCGGAACAACAACAAAAACTCAGTAGCAAACATACAAAATGCAAACAAACATAAGCTCTCCTATATAACTTAAGTCATGTATCAAATGAGAAATTCACATTTGAATCTCTTACTTAGTACTAAACCTAAAAACCATATGATGCCTATAGGTCTGACCAGGATTAACAATCTGTGAAGGAAAACTTGGATGATTAACAGAATCAGGAAACCCTTGAGTTTCCAAACATAATGCAGCATGATTTCCATACACAAACCCACCTTTCCCCTTCACATCCTTCAAGCCATTTGAAGTATAAAATTGTACTCCTGGAGCGTTAGTCCATAACTCCATTACTCGACCCGATTTACTCTCATAAACGACCGCTGTTTTCTTCAGAGCGAGCCTATTACTTGGGTCGTCTATAACGTAGTTAATGTCGTACCCGTTTGGGAGTTTGTTTATCAAGCTTCCAACTTTATGTGGGTAGAGGAAATCATACGGTGTGCCTTTCACCGGGGAAAATTTTCCAGTAGGAATAAGGTTTGTATCGACCGGAGTGAACTGAGAAGCGAAAATTTGAACGGTGTTTGATAAGATATTGCCACTATTATGACCACCAAGGTTCCAATAAAAGTGTTGAGCTAAGTTTACTGGTGTTGCCTTGTTTATAGCTTTGGCTCTCATTTGTACACTTAACATGTTTTTTCCAAATATCGTGTAAGATACCG
>BEHA01001707.1:1015237-1034918 GCA_002897215.1 Eschscholzia californica subsp. californica
CTATTTGCCACTCGCCCCAATGTTGCTCCAAAATAGGGTGTGTTATTCTACAAAAATGAATCTTTGTTCTTAATTTTGATCAAATAAGCCATTCAATAACTCAATCATAAAATTAATTTAATTATCACAAATTCCTTAAATTTTGCAACTTCTTCCCATAATGATTTGACTGGAAATTATTATAAGGGTAATTTTCGTATTACACTTGTCCAGATTGGAATTCAAGGTGGACGGCCTAGAATCCTAGATTTTGGCACTTTTCTAAAGTAGGGAGTCCATGTTACATTTTGGCTTTGGATAGGCCGGTCCTCGGGGGCCGTGGGTAATTTAGATTCGGGTTGGGCGTTTCTGGCAGAGGTAGTAAACTAGAGCGGGTATCGAATTTGTCGAGCTGACTCAGGCCTGACAAATTTGAAAATTTTATCCACATATTGGTCGTGGAGGTTAGCACATCTTGGGCCTAATGGGTAATGGTAGCTGGCTTTTCAGACTAAAAGAAAAATTAAACACAAACTTTCTAGAATAAAAGACTATCATAACGAAGATCGTTAAAGATCGAAATCCACAAAAGTCAGTAACCAAGAGGATCAAGAAAGTCGAACAAATGTATCTTACTTAAATCTCGATTTAGTATATTACGTTAGGTTAGAAAGGTGAGGACGTTAAGGCTTTCTAGGATCAGTGGAGATATGAAAAGTGTTGCAGAGAGACGAGTCTTCTAGATCAAAGGCAACCACAAGAGTGGGGTGAGGTGCATTCTGAGGGGTTATGGCTATTCAAACAGTACCGTGCGGTGGGGGTGCGAGTGCTTCAGAGAGGTTATGGCTATGCTTGGTGCGAGTGTAAATAGACTCGGGTTTCATAAGCTGGCACCTCTCTCGAGCTTGGTCCTCGGGGCATAGTAGTAACCTATGCTTGGTACTCGAGGCATAACACTCTCAGTCTTAGGTAGCCATATTTACACTCTCAGGTAGGCATATTTACACTCTCAGGTGGCCACCCCATTAAAAATTAACGGCCTGGGCGAGTAGTGCCCGCTCCGGGATCGGTTACACTTGTTTTCTCACAGGGATCCGAGCGTTCCAGATCAGGTATCTCCGTATCGGGCTTTCAGGGTACATTCCAACCCCTACTCATGCTGCTAATGATAGCAGGCCGCACATATACTACACATCTTCTAGTGTGAGACGGTTTGATCGGACTCAGGTGTCCGTGACGGGTATCAGACTTGGGGGTTTTCCTCAGCCGTACTAAAGGCTACTAATGCTGGTAGTAAAACTCACCAAATATGATTCAGCAGAATCAAATCCAAGAATAACATCAGCTAATTTCCCTGTTCCAAAGAAGAAGAAAGAGAAACAAATGGTAAGAAAGAGAAAGAAACAGAGAGAAAGAAACAAAGAGAAAGAGAGAGATTTGGAAACCTGAACGGTCAGGAAGAACAACTGAGATAGTAGTTGCACCCAAGTTTGTGAATTTGAGTGAGAAATTTCCCTTCTTTAGCTCATAGATCCCAATCTTATCTTCTCCCAATAGATGATGATGAGTAAAAGTAGCACCCTTAACAATCAGAAATGCAAAAATTGCAACAAAGATTAGACATACATTTATCTTACCCATCCTAAACGGATCAAAGTTTCAGATTAAAAAAAAAGTCCTTTCTATTGTTGATGAGAAAGTTATCGTCAATCTTGTTTTTGTTGTGTATGGACAACTGTTGTTTTGTGGGTTCGAGATACGCTGAACAATTCAAAAAAAAAAAAAAATGTAATGTTGCCTTAATTGCCATGATAGAATATCACCATCCACGTGAAAGTCAATTGGGCGGTTTTCTTACTCTATGTCCAATCACATCCAGTTAATAAACTAGATATTATTATTTTATCAAAGAGTCCACTTGGATAGGGCAAAATTAGCACTAGGTGATGAGTTTAGGACATAATCTAACTTGGATAGTGTATGGAGAATGCTATTATTTTGAGTTTAGGACATAATCTAACTTTAATTGTCAAATCTAACTTGGATAGTGTATGGAAAATGCTATTATTTTGAGTTTAGGACATAATCTAACTTTAATTGTCAAATCTAACTTGGATAGTGTATGGAAAATGCTATTATTTTGAGTTTAGGACATAATCTAACTTTAATTGCCAAATCTAACTTGGATAGTGTATGGAAAATGCTATTATTTTGAGTTTAGGACATAATCTAACTTTAATTGTCAAATCTAACTAGATTATTGCACCTAACATTATCTTATATTACTCAGTTATTAGGCACTTACAAAATGTCGTTGTGCAATACGACAAGTATGCATAGCACATGGATGGCTAGATGTTAAGCACTTAATTTGAGGAAAGGAAAGAGGAAAAAAGTCCAAGAGACAACCGATAGAGAAACCTTCTAATTTGACTAAGAAGACGAAAAAATGCTCTTCTATTCATTGTGGATGCAGATCGATGAGGGTTCTTAGGATTTTTTTTCCTAATATAGTGTAGGTGTTAATTTTTTGGAAAAATGAGTCAGAGGTCCAAAAAAGTGGGGATAAATAAGGTTAAACCCTAGGGCAGGTTGTAATTGCGTTTTAGGTCCAAAATGTCAGAAAAATTTGTCAGTTCCCTCTCCATCGATTTGTTCCTTCCTATTTTGCCCCTGTCCAGTTGTTCTGCCAACTTATCCTCACCTTCCTTACTTCTCTGATTGATGGAAGTTGCATTAAATGAGGAGTGTCTAATCTTGAACATTAAATGAGGAGAATATCTCTTAAATTTGATTTTCGATTTTAAGTTTTGGGAAAATCTCTCAAATTAGATTTCCTTCCAAAAATTTTCTCTCTACAACCAAAATAGAGATTAATGGCGCCATTTTTTCCAAAAATCTCTCAAATTAGATTTCCTTTCAAAAATCTTCTCTGATTTAAAGTTTTGGGAAAAAATTTCTCTCTCTACAACCAAAACAGACATTTTTGTTTTGAGAATATCCCTCTGTTTTTTTTTCTCTGCAATTATTTTTTACAAACTCCCTTCCGAATCAATCTAGGGTTTTGATTTAGATTTTTTTTTTTTAAAAATTTTATCCCTCTAAAATTCTTAATGAGGATATTGAAGTCTCCATGTCCAAGAGTTAGAGACAGAGGTGTCAATGGTAGTGGAAAATTTAAGTTAGCAAATCTAACTTCATTTGATCTTTCACATGGATGTGTCTGTGGTAATGGAAAGACTGATTAGCTACGTAAATCTAACTTCTTTTTATCTTTTGAATTACATTAACTAGTTACCTGGATAATGATAGATATTATTTAACATTAATATACTCGTACTTTTTTTTTTGTTGAAACAAATGAATGTTTATGGATAATAAATTTTTAAATCAATTTGTGCCTGAAGGTGAATGCACACAATCAAATTTCGTGATCCCGTTGTTTGTGATATGTAAATTTGCACAAGAGGTTTATGAATTTATGTGAATATGTTTGAAAACATCGCAGAACTAATTAGGAGGTCGTGTTAGGAGAGTTTTAAAAATTGATATTTAGGGCCTTCAAAGTTCAAAGAAATTAGTACTTGGGTCATTCAAAATTTAAAGAAATTAATGTTTGGACCACCATTTTTAGCTAAAAAAGGGGTTAATTAACGGTAAGAAATGTTAGACGCCGTTAATTTTTGAATGATAAAGTTAGTTTATGCCCCTAACTCAAACAAAAATATTTTCATGGCCCAAACGCAAAATAATCTTTTATTAAACAGATTATTTGAATTTGTCTCAGCCAGAACGATAGCATGATGAATTGACCAAATGGAACCCTAGAATGCAATTAAACAATCTTGGTTTTTTTATTTCATGAAATATATTAGAATATTTCAAAACAACAAGCTATTCTTACATGAGATCCTTAATTTGAAGCAGAAATAAAAGATAGTACTACATTCCATATTTTTCCCTGAATATTATTTCTTTTGATATTTCAACTTTTTAATAGAATACGCACAAAATGTGATGTTTTGGGCTCTGAATTTCTTCTTGGTAGTTGGGTCCGTGCTTATGGGAAACACATGTTTTTTTACTATTCAAAGTACTCCATGGGATTAGTCTAAACTAAAATTCAAACAACCATGCTATTTGACCGGACTAATACAGAGCTGGTCTTATAAAACAATTAAACAAATATGCACATGACGTTATCGTGATGTCAGAATTTTGCGCTGTTGGGACTATATTTTGTCGGGCCAAATAGCATCTCAAATGGTCCTCGACATGAATGCTTATTGTCTATCTCTAAGCTGTTATTAAAAGACATATACATCCAACTTGATTCAATTTGTTTGCACAAAAATGATAGCTTTGATAATTGAAAAGTATATAGAGTGGTTTCCCAAACAGAAAAAAAAAAAGAATTGTATAAACCAATCAAAGTTCACTACATGTTATACAGAAAACAGAAAAATCAAGAATTTTCTCGTGAGTTTTTCAATTTTTAGCCGTCCATATGTTAGTTTCCGGCCTCGCCACCATGCAAAGTGACGGATAGTTCGGTGATGTTTTTTGTGGTCACTTCCAACGCTTTGAAGTTATATTTGGTGACACCCAAAGGTTAATTGCAGCAACAATTTATAGCGATTTTGGGGTGTCACATTTCTCAACAATTTTGGCTTAGGGACATTTTTACTACCATTTTGACGACTATTTACAATGCATGTCTTTGAAGTAATTTTTTACGACGTCTAACAAGGCATTTGTTAGAACTATTGGCAATGTTTTTTTTCTTTTAGGCGACTAGTTTTGTCCAACTTGCCACAGTTCCAAGTCACTTTTGGCACGGTCAAGCACTATCAATCTCAAAGGGAAAGGGGTCCATCTCAACTAATCGTCAACAGCAGCCCAAAATGGAGCTAAAGCCCCTATCATTTAAGTTTCGTCACAAATAGAGCAACCTCCTCTGGCCTATGAGATGCCATCACCCAAATTACATCTTTGAATATCTTCTAGGAAGAACCCCAGAAATTCCTCCAAACGAAAATCTTCACCAAATTTTTGGTGAATTTTCAATGAGGATCTAACTCACAACTTATATTTTTGCAATTATTATTTTTATTACTTTTAACTCTTTTATTTTTTTTAAATAAGATAAAATATACCGAACTATAGTTAGTTTATTGAAACACTAATCAAAAATAGTGATACTACGTTTTTTTCTAAAACGTACTCTATGATATGATGTTTGGCGTCCGCTTTTTGGATGAGAGCTTCCACGTCTTTGTTATTCAATTAATATACACAAGCCCAAAAAAAAGAGTTGTTCAGCATTGTACCATTTACCAATGGCAAACACCGTAACAAATAAACAATGTTTGGCTTGTGCATTTTTCATTTTGTAGTGTGGAAAAAGTAAATATGTTCTAGGTTTAGCAAAATTACCTTCATATTAAATCTAGAGTATTTTATGGACATTTTAAGTTTTGATACAACATGAGATGAAGGTGATGAACCTCAAGAAGGAAATCGAGAAATGATGAACCTTGTTAACAGTAGAAGTTTCCGTCGATATGAGAGATGATTCACAGTAATCTAGTTGCTAGAAACAAGAGAGAAAATAGGTTTCTGAATATCAATCTAAAAATATCTAAATCCAGTTGCTATAAACAAGAGAGAAAATAATTTTGTTTTTTTAATGTCTGAATAGGTTAAATCTGAATTGGCTTAATTGTTTTACAAGTTAGAATGTTTGTGAATCATTATGTCTGAATTTGTACGTTGACATTAATACGCTTATCTCATGTTTTGAACAAATAGAACCTAAGTTTAAAACCCTATTTCTCTATCCCTCTTTCTCAATCGTTATCCTTCTTTCTCACTCAATCGTTCAGACAAAGAGTTCAATCGCTTTCTCTCATAGGAGGCTAGGGTTCACACCCTAAAGATGAAATGATATATATCTATCATTTAAACTCATCTACAATAGATCGGCAATGGGTTCATCTAATGGAATTACAAATTATCATCTATCATCTTAAATTATCATTTAAGATCGGCAATGGGTTCATTTCTCTCACTGTCAGTCGTTTTTTTTTTCTCTCTCTCTCTCTAACAATAGATCTACAAAAAGGTTCACCACCACCACCACCACCACCACCAAAAGACTTGTGAAAATTTCACCACCAAAAGACTTGTGAAAATTGTTTACCGATCTTCTTGATGCTGGGTGATCTATTTTGTGATTGTGGTGGCGGTCTGGCAAGTGGTGGTAGCGGTCTAGCTGGAGGTGTACTCTGAGGTTGTTCAGTTGGTGGGGGTGATGTACTCTGAGGTGGTGTGATTTCTAGTGGTTGGTGGTAGTGTTGTGCTCTGTGGTGATGTGCTCTGTGGTGGTTGTGGTGATGTGCTCTGCGTCGGGGTGGTGGTGGTTTTGCCGGTGGGGGTGTTGTCGGTTGGTGGTGGCTTTGGTGGGTCGAGACAAAAAATTTCTAAAGTAAAGGGGTAGAAACATCATTCGATATATTTCAGAAATTATTCCACTTTTTCAGACTTGTTTTGAAATCTGAAATATCTGGACTTTATTTCAAAAAAATTTGAACATTAACCATTTATTACGTCCAACTTTACCCTAATTTACCTTGGGGTTATTATCATCTATAATGGAGGGTGAAGTCCCATCTTTTTTGAATTGTGTTAAGAGTAAGTAAGAAGGCACAGTCATGCCCAAAATTAACCTTACGGACTTTTGAAACATGTAAAAATAGTTCTTGTGTTACAGGATGATGCTGACCAGCTTTCTAGGCTGCTAGTAATTTTGTACAACACACTGCACACCATCTCAGCATCAATTAGGGATTGCTTTACAACACACCGTAGAGTGAATCGTGTTGGTAATGTATTATATGTGCAGACCATAGCGATATTGTACAACAATACAAGACTTTTGTTTTCTGATGGTAAATAAAATCAAAATTTATTACAAAAATTCAATTCTTATAACAAAGAAAATATGAGGAAGTTCTCTAAAGGCACGTCATATTGTCACATGGTTTTCGCATGTGGGTGGTGATGATTTTCCTACCTAATTTTCTAATGTATCAAATAGACCTTTAAATGTATACGATGGAGGGTCTTTATAAGAGATCTTAAGAGCCCAAGATGCATATAATTAATGTCAGTTTGTATACATTAATGTCAGTTTGTATATGTAATGGTAATTTGTTCAATTCATGTTTGTTCATACCGTACCAAATATAATGATTCTTAAAAGCTATGTTAGGAAAAATTAACCCTAATTTTACAATCAAAATATATTTAGAGAATGAAAGATGGGGACTCAGAATATGGGTGGTGATATATAGAATGGTCGGCAAGGATGTTTCCATCCATTACGTCGAACGAGACCTTTCAAATCAATCGTCATTGTCCCCCCTATTTTCTCCTTCTCCTATCAAACAATCAAATTAATTAACAGAAGTTTAACCCTAAAATTCCCCCCATCCCAAAAATCAAAACCCTAACTTTCCTCTGTTAAGGTCAGAAGAACTCAAAAAAGTAGGTAAAACTAATGTCTCTTCAGTTCAGGTCTCCAATTACTTTCCTCATGATTTTTCAATCTTTCAGAAGAACGAAAGTTTTGTTTTAATCATCATTAGAGACTTAAATAATTGCCCTTTTAACATTTCACTCCCCCCATCACCTAAAACCTAAATCAAATCAAATTTCAAACAATTTCAATCAATCTCATATGGGGTTAAAAGGAAAACCCTAACTAAATGCTAAAAAAAAATGAATTTGAAAGTCTCTTCAGTTCAGGTCTCCATATCTTTCCGCATGGATTATCTCGGAAGAACGAAAGTTATAATTGAAATCATCATAAGAGACTAAAAAAACAAATCATCATGAAATTTAAAAAACCCCTCAGAAACAAGAACTCATCAATAGAAATCAGGCCACTACTTTAATTTCTTGTACATGATCTTCATAGGGAGTTTTAGACCTAAAAGATTCAAACTTTCTTACTAATGAAAGGGGAAAACGCAGAATTCAAGCTCTGGGGAAGCTTAATAAAAGATAAGACTATTGATAATTAAAAAAAAAAAATAGACTAGGGCAAAAGCAGAGCTGAATAAAAGAAGTATGAACAAACCCTAGATTCTAGAAAGAAGATAAGTGAGGCTGTGATGGAATATGTGAACTAAGGTTTTTGCAGAGTTTATATAAGGAGTTAGGGGGAGGTTAGGGTTTCTTTTGGAGTTGGGGAGCTCGGAGGTAGACTGGGTCGAATCTAGTAATGGGATTTGAACGGGACGATAGAGGGTTCGTTGAAGGCGCCCGTTTTTTTGGAAGAGGGTGCCCACGACGAGTTCGTTTTCATTAGATTTAATCGACGGCCACAAAACAACCTATTGAACTTACTTACACCCTATTGGACGAGGGAATTATTAGGGAAATGTCGATGCACTCGGGAAACAAGAGAATTTTTCGAATAATTATTTTTCCACTATCCACCTCCAGCTATAGGGGTGGAAATTAGGCACTAAACTTCTCGATCAAACATCTCCTTTTTGCGGATGACTGCATCATTTTCGGGCAAAACTCTCTTGAGAATATTTTCAATCTTAAACAAATTCTTAAGGAGTTCAGCGAAGCATCAGGTCAGATGATTAACTATGCTAAGTCGAATATCTTTTTCTCTAAAAATTCGCACCCTAAGTTCAAACGGATGATTATCAGAGAACTTAAGGTTCATCAATCGCCGTTTGGGGATAAATACCTAGGCACTAAACTTATTATCGATCGTAACAAGAAACAAGCTTTTAACTCCCTTATCACCCAAATAAAAAATAAACTTGCCAAATGGCAAACTCACCTCCTCTCGCAAGCTGGCCGCTCGGTAGTTCTATCAACCATCGCAACGGCTGTTCCCCGATACCAAATGCAGTGCTTTGCTCTTCCTAAAGGCATTAGTAACGGCATTGAGTCTATTCAAAGGACTTTTTGGTGGGGAAAATCCAAAACTTTCCATACTATCAACTGGAATTCTATTTGCAGACCTCGCAAATATGGAGGTCTCGGGCTTCGTCTTCCTCAACTCGACAATCAAGCTTTTTTGCACAAACTAAACTGGCGTATTATCAACAACCCAAATGCTATTTGGGTCCAAGTGCTTAAAGGGAGGTATTTTCATAACTCTCATAAACCAAAGTCACCCAAGAATCATCATTCTTGGCCGTGGAAATCAATATCGAAATACTATCATCAAAGTGAGAGTATGATTTTTTGGAACATTAACAAAGGAGAGCAAATCAATATATGGACCGACTACTGGATACCTAATCATCCTCCACCTATTCCGAATGACAGAGGTTGTACTTTTGTTCGGGTTTCACAACTTATTACGAATGGTACGTGGAATTTAAATGTCATAAATTTGTTTTTCAATAATGATATTTGCAGTGCGATACTCAGCATCAATCTCAATCCTAATGATGAGGATAAAGCTATCTGGACTCTGACAAAATCAGGTAATTTCTCTCTTAAATCCATGTACAATTTTTTACGTAACAATACACTTTATAATACTCATGACCAAATGGATTGGTTTTTTATATGGAATATGAACACGATTCCTCGGATCAAACTATTTCTTTGGAAATGCTGTACGAATAGCTTACCAGTAAAATCTAGGATTGGCAAGTTCATTGGAAATAATTACTCCTGTGTGAACTGTAATGAAGAGGAGACTATTGATCATGTTATGCTGCATTGCCCTTTTGCGAAAGCAATTTGGTTTCATTACCAAGTTAGAACTGATCACATCAATACCACTATTCAATGGATTCAACAATGGAAGTCCCTTGAGGAAGAAACTATTAATCTGTATGCGAAAATTCTTTGGTTTCTGTGGAAAGCCAGATGTGAAAACTGCTTTACGACGAATAAACAAAATCCATTACAAATGATAGAAAGGATAAATAACACCACAACTACTCCTCTCAGAACTGAGAATAGCATTACCACTAAGTGCCAGGAAAAAACGGTTATACAAACATGGAGACCTCCATCGACACCATATATTAAAATCAATGTAGATGCCTCTTTTGTTAATTTAAATGAACAGGCTGGAATCGGTTACATTATGCGAGATGCAGATGCCAACTTTATAATGGCGGTAGCAGACATTGTACGAGGGCAACATGCTGAAGAATGTGAAAGCTTAGCGATATTATATGGTCTTCTAAGTGCGATGCAACTTCAACTATCTTATATGCATTTAGAAAGTGACAATAAGGCAATAATCCAAGCTCTCAATGGTGATGAAGGATGTATTCAATGGCAAACTCAAAGTATCATCCGACAGATCAAAGACATCAAGGACAAATTTTCAGGAATTATATTCTCTCATGTGTCTAGGAATGGTAATAACTATGCAGATGCTTTAGCTAAATGGGGGCGATCTCATGGGTATAAGAAACTTTGGAATGATGTTGCATCTTTTTTTTCTGAATTCTAGTTGGTTTGTAATAGACGCTTTAGTTTAATGGTAATTTCCTTCATCAAAAAAAAGCTATAGGGGTGGGAATTATATCCATGAGCTCGAATCTACCCACACGCACCCGAGCCCAACGAGAACTATGGACGGCCACGCCTGTCTTGGACACAACTCGCCAAGTTTTCATGGGCGGGCATGGGTTAAAACTTTTACCTGCACAACCGCCCATGCCCGCAACCACTTACCGTCACCCATTAATAACCAACTAAATTACATCAATTTTTTGGGTTAGCGAAGCTTAACATTCCATGTTAGACCTTTATGTGAACCCTCCCAGCTAACCCATCTCAAATTTAGTTGGAATAGATACAATAAATGGATCACTTGCTCGAGGATAGCCTTTTCTAATGATCGTTTTCTCATGGGACGACTAATGGTCGTCTTCTTTTCTCGCATTACTTTTCTCCTTTTAGTACAGGGTTTTTAGATTTGTATATCTTTCTTCGACGATGATGTTTATATCACAACAATCAACTCCGAAGATGGTTTACTTTCTCCTCAATTACTGCCACGGGCAGGCACCCAAGTCCCAAATGCATACATTTGTCGGTGTAAGAATGTAATAGTCCCACATTGCTCGCAAGAGTGTTCAGAGACTGGGCTGTAGGTGTACGCTCAAGCTTGATAAGTACCGAGGCCTTTGGGTGGGCTCGTGGTGCCTTCGCCAAGAACAAAATCTCGTACCTCTGTGAGATGGTCAAAGCGGGGACAATACCGATAACTGCTAAGGCATGGGGCGTTACAAAGAACTCTTATCTATAAACTTGGCATGTATGTTAGTATTATTGGATCCATCGATCTTCGAGAAATGACCTCTAAGTTTACGTATATCCTTGCGGACTCCAAAGTATAACGCCTCATGTGCATTTTCACTACGAAAAAACTGCAGTTACCAGAGCATCTCTCGGGAAAAGAATCTTACTGGTGAAAACGAAATTTTGCTCCTCCCCTATTTTGGGTTTTTCTCGTCGACTCAAAACTAAAGACGTTGAAGGAATTTCCATAACCAATCTACCCACGACCAAGTTTTGAAATCGGTAGAATGGTACACCATCACTGGCCCTCTAATGGAAACATGCTAGGTAGATTTCAGGCTCACTTTCCCCATATCCTTGCCAAGATAATGTGGTCTTCTCGAGACCAGTTCCTGGTAGTAGAACTCACCATCTTCCAGCAGTCAAACCACACATTCTTGGTAATAGTTTTCCAACTCTATAACTAAAAAAAATTGGTAAGAATATGGAGATATCACTATAACAAGTTCAGTATTCACTATTCAGTATTTCAGATTTATTACAGCGGTTAGTTCATGAAACCGTTTTACGGATAAGTTGGAGCAGATGTTTCGCACATATTCGATTGTCTTTTCACTTTCTCAGACTGAATTAGGATGACAAAGACTATCTACTTATACTTTAAAATGAAGTAGAATGCCTCTAACATTAATCATAAGTTGGGACATGGATGGGTTGATCCGACTGACATGATTCAGAACGGGCTGACGAAGAGGATCTGGATGACGATTGTTTTTTATCGAAATGTGATTCTCCTAGAGCAGATTGAGCTACCTTAATGAAGACATCTTCCAATGTAGTATCAGTTAGACCCCAAGCATTTATGGTGAACTTCCTTTTTGCATCTTCTACTGCTTGGAAAACATCTGCAATTCTAACCTCGTCTTTGGGCAGTTCAAACTTTTGTGTTCCAGATAGGTGATATGTCTTATTTGCGTTTGGAGATACCTGATACACTAACTTCTCGACTTCAACTTCAACTTCTTTATTTGAAGATGTCGTAATTGTAAACACATAGTAGCCTCCATATCTCGCTTTTAGCTAGAAAAAAAAATATCAACAAGAAGAAAAGATTATTCTTGAATTTGTTCCTTGTGGTTTTTTTTTTCTAATTCAAATTTGAAAGTTGACTCAAGATCTGAATTGACTTGAGTTAAATTACTAAATGTTTTATCCAACTCGAGCATCTAACTCGTCTAAATGGCTTACTTGAAATCTAAATTTAGAGCTCATTGTCTTAAATAACATGAAGACTGTCAGATTCTTACACACTATGGCCGACTCAGATTGCGACAATAAATAACAGACACCACCTAGTATGTGCCAAATTGTAACCCTCACAAAGTAATAATGTACCAAGAAAATGATGCCCGTGGTTCGACTTGTTGCTACAACAAGGAAGTTTATTTTCCTCTTAGTTGCTCGGAGCGTGTGGGATTCAGGACATTATCAGGTCCTCGACAAAAGTGGTGACAAAAATCTAGGTTATCAACAGAAAAACTGTCCTTCACGCCCTCTACAATAGAGTGATCACTTGGGCATAAACTGTACGAGGCGCCTAAGTGAAGGTCTTCACTATAAAATGGAACTCATGAACTATATATATTTATATAATAAGTTACCTCTTTTGAATTTCCTATGCACTCAAAAGCTCCATTTACGAAGATACCCAGTCGGTCACATAGCACTTCTGCCTCTTCCATTGAATGAGCTGAAATGATTATTTTCCTTTAGTAAGACTAAGAACAAGAGCCTTAGAGACAACACAGAATCGAGATCAAATGCAGAATATAGATAAACTTAGAAATGCAGGAAATATTGTGCTTGTAAAACGAACGGAAGAAGGTATATTACTTGTAAGGATAATGGCACGGTTCTTCTTTGCAGTTTTCACAATATCCCACAAAAGCTTTCTTGATGCCGGATCCAATCCTGTACTCGGCTCGTCCAAATAGACAATCTTTGACGAGAACAGAAGAGATGGTCATAAGATGTGTTTAAGAGAAAAAAATGGGGAGAAACTTCGGTTAAGAGATTGAGTACTTTAGGATCACCGATTAGAGAAATGGCAACACTTAGTCGCCTCTTCATCCCACCACTGTATTGACCAGCCAGTTTATCAGCAACACCGCCATGAAATAGGTTTACTCTCTTTAGAGATTCTTCAACCGCCTGCAACAACAATAAAAGCATATTGATATGTGACATTTGATATCAGTTATTTTACTTAAGTTTGAGGAATCTAAAAGTTTAGCCCGAAGTCTCAAACACTATCAGCTTTTATTTTTCAAGTAATTTTACACAACAGAAGCAAAGAAAAATTATCACAATTCGAACCAGATAAGGATAGAATCGGTTGCATGAATACGTAATATCGATACTCCTTGATAACTTTTCCCATGACAGGTACAAACATTCATATCTGTCGGCAGACTTATTTGACACTCTGATCACTTCAAAGGGTATATAACCTGAGAGTTCTTACATCCATCATAAGTGAAGTTGCACAAAATCAGGTTAGGTCCATAAATTCCACTCTAGGTTAACGTATGCGTGTAGTTTTAACAACGTTTATTGCAAAAGAAAAAGTTGTACTGTAAAATTAAAGTAACTGATAACTAAGACAATAAGATATTGTGTCCACGTTTCGGGAATTTTAAGTTGCAGTATCTGACACCTCGCACTGATGTAGGTCGTCGATATTCAAACGGGTGTCCATGTTATATAGATGCTCATAAAAGTAATGCAACTTACTTGAGTTAAGACATCACCTTGAAGGTTCTTCAGTCTGCCGTAAAACAGGAGATGCTCCCTACCCGTTAGTGATTCCCAAAGCAGGCTGTAATTGTTTAGGAAACAAATACTTGTCAAAAGAAAGGATGATAGTTTAATACTATTTGCAACCCATGATTCATATGCTTCATCAGAGACAGAAAGATTGTTATTCGCTTACTCATGCTGCGGGCATACACCCATAATGGTATATATTTTGTCCATGTCTGTCCTAATGTCCAAGCCCTCAACATATGCTGTGCCAGAGGTTGGCATTGTGAGGCCAATCATCTGTAAGCAAAACAGGAACTCCTTGAGAACTTTTATCGCACCATTACTTATATTTTCTACTTTCTAGGAAGAATGCTGAAAGTGCCTTGAATATGGGTCGAAGCCTAACCCGAAAAGCAAGCAGTGAAACCCTTCATTTGCCCTAGTCTTATAAAGGGCGGTATATCAATGTAAGGAGTGAATCTTATTTTTCAGTTCTGAGAGAGTCGTACACACGGAGTGCTAAGGTTTCAGTTAGCTACATATTCTAAAATTTGTAATCTTGTTTTTCATACCGAGTAAAAATCATCGCACCATTGTTAGTCATGGAGTAGGTCTCACCAACTGAACCACGTAAATCTCTTGTTTTATATGGGATTTTTTTACTTTCATCCTTGCTTTTCTTGGTTTGCTTGTTCTTCGTCATAACAAAGAAGAATGGTCAAGAATCGATTTAGCGGTCTAGATTAAGAAAAATAAACTAACACCTGACTGAAAAAAAGGAAACAAGAACTACACTAATCCAATGACATAACCTATACCCAGTGAACAAAATTTCCCAGTGGTAATCAAATTTGGGTGTATGATATTGGTGTAATGCAACATCTACAATTGAAACAGTCAAACTGTGCATTTTTTACTTACCATACTGAGAGAAGATGTTTTACCAGCACCATTAGTTCCGAGCATTCCGAAACATTCTCCTCGAGGCAAAGCAAGAGACAGCCCCCTAACTGCAATTTTTTCAGGGTTTCCATCCTTTGGCGGATAAATCTTTTTGAGATCATCACAGATGATGGTGTGACTTGTGCTGTGTTCATGCAATAATTGTTCAACCTTTTTCCTCTGCATAAAATTGAGAAACTAATATGATTTTATACGAAAAGAAAAGAGACATGAAGTCATACAAGATTGCATGAAACGATACAACTCTTTTGCTTGCTGGACTAAAATTTATTGAAACACCAAAAAGGGGTGATTAGGTACAACTGCTGAGAAATATGTCATCCCTAAACGTTGATACCCGTAGTCCCAATATTGGCCAGTCAACCATAGGGGGTCACTAGGACGGGTTCTCGCATCAGGATGACTCGTTGAATGCTCCGGGAAAAATCTGAAGCGACTGTTCAAACCTCAAGGGAATTAATATGGAAAAGTAGCCAGGGATAAGGCGAATTGAAGTTGACAGGCCACACTAAAAATTAACGATCGGGAAGATAGTGCAGACTAATTGTCCATACCAATTTTTAAGCAAATGTAAGAAAGAAATGGTAAAGGTCAAGGAATGGTACCATTATAATGGAACACAGTTGTTATAACGGTTTCCTCGGCGACAACGGATATGGTTGAAGACAACGACCATAGCAATTAAAAAGAAAAAGATAAGATGATACTTATACACGTCATTCTAATGGAATAGGTAATTTCTGGTATCGATACTTGAAAGCAGCTATTTTCAGCACCTAATTTGTCGAAGAAGCTATCTACATCTAATAGATATGAAGAACGAACTCCGTTTGTATTGTAATGGATACATTTACCTCTTTGGAAACATCATGCTTCTCTACTTCATCAGAAACTTTTGACTCCTGCATCTGAGAATATGATGAGTGATTCTTTTGTTGGTTCATCTTGAGGAAAAACAGAGGGTGCTTTTTGACACCACTACCGGAGGACATAACTTGATCGAAATAATATGCAACAAGAAGCAATAACAACCATTCCACAAACATGATAATTAACAGTTCTCTCATCCAAGTTGTCCCATCTTTCAGATCTTGCAAACTCATTCCATCGGAATTTCCCGCTGTTGATCTACCTGCATACTCTTTGAACTCATAAAGCCCAAGGTAAAGAGAAAAGGTAGGTAACAACTCCAAAAGGGAAATCCGGACTCCTGCAAAAACACAAATTTAGTTCCTAACTCGGAGTAATCAGGTGGCGTTTCTTTGCAAAAGGCAAGATTTTGTTAACAGGCCAGCAGAGAATGAAAACTGAGTGTGAAAAAGATAACTCAAATCTTGAAGGGCCAGCAATGTTTCCAGTGGTACATAACCAGTGAACAAGAATATTTATTCGCTATATTTCTGTTTCTCTTTTTCATGGAAGAATATCAACTCACTTGGAACAGAGGGATCTTCGATGATAGGCTCGAAAAGATAGGTCCCTATCAACCCCGACCCAAATACATATATATTCCCTATAACTGTGATAAAAAAAAAATCTGTGTGAGAAAATGTCAAATAATTTTGTAAGCGAACTGGATTAAACATGAAAAAGTGGGGGTGGAAGAACCTGTCGCAGTCTTAACATTTGAACAAAAAGTTGCCACAAGTAAAGCGAACGAAATTTGCAAGTTCGAGTACATGAAATAGAACAGAAACTGAACTGTATATTTATTCGACGTAAAGAAGTGCAAACCTACAAGGACAAAGGGAATTATATAAAAACCACTCACTGAAAGCACTGCACATCCACTAATATATCCTATTCCGTAGTCTTACCTACTAGAGAGCCAAATACCACGAAAGATAACATGTACATCGACGATAGGAAGAGAAAATATATATAAGAAATCAGCCAGTAAGGACCATCCCTCAGCCCGTGCATTTTCATCATGATTCTGAGGTTTTGTTGCTTCTCATAAACAACAGATGTCAATATAACCTACATCACGAGGTCGGATGTTAGACAAAAATAAATTAGGAGGATTTTGATTAGTAAAAACAATCGTACTCACGGTAAAAATAGCCTCTTAAAAAAAGATTATTCCTAAATGTTCCAAAAGCGTCAGCATAAATAGTAGAAATCTACTTTGAATTAGTCGCATTGTATAACACTGATAATCACTGAGAAACATATACACATACCAGTTCTACAAATTATAAGCAATTCTCAACCGTTGACATAGATAATGTAAAAGTCTCATACTTACAGGGAAAAGTTGCAAAACTACCCACATAAAGAACATAACACCAAGATGACCAACTATATCGATACTATGCGGAGAAGAAGGTAAGGGCATAGTTTTGACAAAATCTAATAGTATCTTCACACCAGCACCTCTCAAGAACTTGAGGTAAGCATTCGAAGCCTATAAAAGAAAACTCCTTTTTAGAGCAACAAACCAAAATAAGATGCATAAACCAGAAGAAAAAAAAAGAGGAAGAAAATCAACAAACTAAGTAAACAATTTGGGAACGGTAACTCATTTTAATTGACGAGGATGCTATGATTCAACTTCGCAACAATGTAATCAAGGAGTGGCTAGGCGAGCACCGACTAGGAAGGAATAGTCGAGGACTAGTAGGAATTGCTATATATATATATAAGATTTGATATATATTTTTTTCATAAATTTTATATGCAAAAATAAAAGAAGGAATTACGGTAAGAAATTACCACATTTTACATGTTTATGCATAATGTTAGCATTGTTTTGGCTTAGATTCTTTAGTTAATAATGTCACTGATCTTAGATACGCACACAATTTTTTTTCTTATGACAGGCAAGCAAAACTGCCGCACAGTTATGGAAAAGAAAAGAGAACCCCATATAGCTATCAGAACAAGTGGAATAAAAGCAAGCCATTTATTTGAGCATGAACAAAGGTTTAAGCTTCAAACTTAGAAGAATGTAACTTAAGAAGTTTAAGATATATTACCATATTCACGGACCGTACAACCCGCAACAAATTACTAGAACCGTCGCCCCTGTAGGAATAGGTTGAGTTATACCAGATATTCACATTGAAGTTCTTCTCATTTGTGTTTGATAAGTCATAAGCTGCAAGGTAAGTTAATTTTTGCATCCGATTGAGATGCTAAAACAATATTCAAGCATGGAGATGAAGACAATGTCTAAAGTAAACCAACCTGCAAGGATATCATTTATCTTTTTTGCTTGATTTCCTCTCCAATAACCTCTAAACAGCTCATCATTTATCGACGACGAAGTATTGCGCCATAGAAATAAACCTTTTACACACATTACCTCTGGTTCCAAATTCATATATCAAATATAAGCAAACATGTCAAGACTTGGTTGCCCAAGTGGTTAAGAGTGTTGACATAAACTCCAAAACCCTGGAGGTCCTAGGTTCGATTCTCATAGGAGGTGGAATCCATGGTTATTGAACTTTGGTTATTAAAGGTATAAAATATAATAAATTTACCGGGCTTTAGTCTCTATGTTGTTTGGCTTTACGCCCCTTTAATTATTGGTTTAACTTAGGCGGTTATCGTGCTTATCAGTTATCACATCTTGATGATGTATCAATGCCTTGCAATGACTAACGTAGATCGTAGTCGATTTCTCTAAAAAAAAATATCAGCAAACATAAGATGTCCCAAAAAGACAAGTAAAGCCACCGCCCTATCACAAAGCCACCAAAGAAGTTGCTTCAAGCTGTTCCTAAATTTTACATGGGCATATAGCTGCTAAATTTTCTAACTTATTCAATCGATAAAAATCTTATTTGTCCTTTAAACAGACAACTGTAAACCATTTGTATAATTAGTTTTGCATAATTAGGTCAATACTTGGTTGCCAAAGTGGTTGATAGTGTTGACATGAACTCCAAAATCCTGAAGGTCCCAGGTTCAATTCCCATAGGAGGTGGAATCCTTGGTTACTGAATTTAAGTTAAAAGTATAAAAAATAATAAGTTTGTCGGGTTTTAGGCTCTATGTTGTTGGGCTTTAGGCCCCTTTAATTATTGGGTTAACTTAAGCAATTGTGCTTATCACATCTTGATGATGTTTCAATGCCTTGTAATAACTAACGTAGATCATATCCGATTTCCCAAAAAAAAAAGTTTGTATAATTAGTTAAAAGTTGGTCTATCCGTTTTTTACTTTGCTAATAGAATACCGAGTGGGAAAAAAGCCCAATATCCGACATGTTCACTCGAGCCCGATAAGGCATGTGGGCGCCCGAACCCGGTGAGGTAGTATCTGTCCGACCCCCTAGATTTTAGTGGGCGGGCACGAGTATTATAATCTACCCACCTCTATATCTCTCTTTATTGTCTATCTTTATTTCATATTGTCTCTCTATATATTTGAATACATATATGCAACAAATTTATGTTCTAAGTTGAAACTAAATTGAAAGGAATATTGTGGTGATGATATATATATATATATATATATATATATATATATTGGTGAATTCGAAAGATTAAGTTTGGTTTCATAATTGGTACCCTAATCAGAAAACTATCCATGTTTTAGAAGATTATACAAAAATGTGGACTAAGAGTGATGGAACTAAGATTAATTCTATTCATCCTCCACCTGAAGCCTTGACTCTTAA
>BEHA01001707.1:1037404-1062548 GCA_002897215.1 Eschscholzia californica subsp. californica
TTCCATCGGAATTTCCCGCTGTTGATCTACCTGCAAACTCTTTGAACTCATAAAGCCCAAGGTAAAGAGAAAAGGTAGGTAACAACTCCAAAAGGGAAATCCGGACTCCTGCAAAAACACAAATTTAGTTACTAACTCTGAGTAATCAGGTGGCGTTTCTTTGCAAAAGGCAAGATTTTGTTAACAGGCCAGCAGAGAATGAAAACTGAGTGTGAAAAACATAACTCAAATCTTGAAGGGCCAGCAATGTTTCCAGTGGTACAGAACCAGTGAACAAGAATATTTATTCGCTATATTTCTGATTCTCTTTTTCATGGAAGAATATCAACTCACTTGGAACAGAGGGATCTTCGATGATAGGCTCGAAAAGATAGGTCCCTATCAACCCCGACCCAAATACATATATATTCCCTATAACTGTGATAAAAAAAATTCCGTGTGAGAAAATGTCAAATAAACTTGTAAGCGAACTGGATTAAACATGAAAAAGTGGGGGTGGAAGAACCTGTCGCAGTCTTAACATTTGAACAAAAAGTTGCCACAAGTAAAGCAAACGAAATTTGCAAGTTCGAGTACATGAAATAGAACAGAAACTGAACTGTATATTTATTCGACGTAAAGAAGTGCAAACCTACAAGGACAAAGGGAGTTATATAAAAACCACTCACTGAAAGCACTGCACATCCACTAATATATCCTATTCCGTAGTCTTACCTACTAGAGAGCCAAATACCACGAAAGATAACATGTACATCGACGATAGGAAGAGAAAATATATATAAGAAATCAACCAGTAAGGACCATCCCTCAGCCCATGCATTTTCATCATGATTCTGAGGTTTTGTTGCTTCTCATAAACAACAGATGTCAATATAACCTACATCACGAGGTCGGATGTTAGACAAAAGTAAATTAGGAGGATTTTGATTAGTAAAAACAATCGTACTCACGGTAAAAATAGCCTATAGTGAGACATGTTAAAAAAAGATTATTCCTAAATGTTCCAAAAGCGTCAGCATAAATAGTAGAAATCTAGTTTGAATTAGTCGCATTGTATAACACTGATAATCACTGAGAAACATATACACATACCAGTTCTACAAATTATAAGCAATTCTCAGCCGTTGACATAGATAATGTAAAAGTCTCATACTTACAGGGAAAAGTTGCAAAACTACCCACATAAAGAACATAACACCAAGATGACCAACTATATCGATACTATGCGGAGAAGAAGGTAATGGCATAGTTTTGACAAAATCTAGTAGTATCTTCACACCAGCACCTCTCAAGAACTTGAGGTAAGCATTCGAAGCCTATAAAAGAAAACTCCTTTTTAGAGCAACAAACCAAAATAAGATGCATAAACCAGAAAAAAAAAAAGAGAAAGAAAATCAACAAACTAAGTAAACAATTTGGGAACGGTAACTCATTTTAATTGACGAGGATGCTATGATTCAACTTCGCAACAATGTAATCAAGGAGTGGTTAGGCGAGCACCGACTAGGAAAGAATAGTGGAGGCCTAGTAGGAATTGCTATATATATAAATAAGATTTGATATATATATTTTTCATAAATTTTATATACAAAAATAAAAGAATAAGGAATTACGGTAAGGAATTACCACATTTTACATGTTTATGCATAATATTAGCATTGTTTTGGCTTAGATTCTTTAGTTAATAATGTCACTGATCTTAGATACCCACACAATTTTTTTTTCTTATGACAGGCAAGCAAAACTGCCGCACAGTTATGGAAAAGAAAAGAGAACCCCATATAGCTATCAGAACAAGTGGAATAAAAGCAAACCATTTATTTGAGCATGAACAAAGGTTTAAGCTTCAAACTTAGAAGAATGTAACTTAAGAAGTTTAAGATATATTACCATATTCACGGACCGTACAACCCGCAACAAATTACTAGAACCGTCGCCCCTGTAGGAATAGGTTGAGTTATACCAGATATTCACATTGAAGTTCTTCTCATTTGTGTTTGATAAGTCATAAGCTGCAATGTAAGTTAATTTTTGCATCTGATTGAGCTGCTAAAACAATTTTCAAACATGCAGATGAAGACAATGTTTAAAATAAACCAACCTGCAAGGATATCGTTTATCTTTTTTGCTTGATTTCCTCTCCAGTAACCTCTAAACAGCTCGTCATTTATCGAGGACGAAGTATTGCGCCATAGAAATAAACCTTGTACACACATTACCTCTGGTTCCAAATTCAGGTATCAAATATCAGCAGACATGTCAACACCTGGTTGCCAAAGTGGTTGATAGTGTTGACATAAACTCCAAAATCCTGGAGGTCCCAGGTTAGATTCCTAAAGGAGGTGGAATCCATGGTTATTGAATTTTGGTTATTAAAGGCATAAAATATAATAAGTTTGGCGGGCTTTAGGATCTATGTTGTTGGGCTTTAGGCCCCTTTAATTATTGGTTTAACTTAGGCAGTTATCATGCTTATCAGTTATCACATCTTTATGATGTATCAATGCCTTGCAATGACTAACGTAGATCGTAGTCGATTTCTCTAAAAAAAAATATCAGCAAACATGAGATGTCCCAAAAAGACAAGTAAACAGCTACATGGCCACCACCCTATCACAAAGCCACCAAAGAAGTTGCTTCAAGCTGTTCCTAAATTTTTCAGGGGAATATAGCTGCTAAATTTTCTAACTTATTCAATCGATAAAAATCTTATTTGTTCTTCAAACAGACAACTGTAAACCATTTGCATAATTAGTTTTGCATAATTAGGTGAATACTTGGTTGCCAAGTGGTTGATAGTGTTGACATGAACTCCAAAATCCTGGAGGTCCCAGGTTCGATTCCCATAGGAGGTGGAATCCATGATTACTGAATTTGGGTTAAAAGTATAAAAAATAATAAGTTTGTTGGGCTTTAGGCTCTATGTTGTTGGGCTTTAGGCCCCTTTAATTATTGGGTTAACTTAACCAATTGTGCTTATCACATCTTGATGATGTTTCAATGCCTTGTAAGTTGTAATAACTAACGTAGATCATATTCGATTTCCAAAAAAAAGAAAAGGTTGGTATAATTAGTTAAAAGTTGGTCTATCCGTTTTTACTTTGCTAATAGAACACCGAGTGCGAGAAAAGCCCAATATCCGACATGTTCGCTCGAGCCCGATAAGGCATGTGGGCGCCCGAACCCCGTGAGGTAGTATCCGTCCGACCCCCTAGATTTTAGTGGGCGGGCACGAGTATTATAATCTACCCACCTCTATATCTCTCTTTATTGTATATTTTTATTTCATATTGTCTCTCTATATATTTGAATACATATATACAACAAATTTATGTTCTAAGTTGAAAATAAATTGAAAGGAAGATTGTGGTGATGATGATATATATATATATATATATATATATATATATATATATATATATATATATATATATATACACACACTTCTTATAAAAGAAAGAATCCAAGTATAACTTACTTTACCGTCCAATTTTGTTGTGTAGCATTTCAACTTAATTTGTCTTAATTGAAGTTTATAATGTTCTCAAAGTGATTAATAAAGAATTATGGAAGATAATTAACGAATTAAAAGAGTTTAATCAAGAATCATATGATAACTAATCAAGACAAAGGGTAAATAAATTCTAATGACCTCACTTGACACATATTTTTTTTAGTTAATTTTTAAATATAAAAACCCAACACTCGCCAAGGCCGAAACTTTAGGGTATAGGCAGGTTTGGAGCATGAGAGATTTGCAAGAAACCCGTCCGAGCCTAACTCATCAGTACCCAGGGGTGGCCATATCCCAGCACGGTTCCCACACATACATAATTCAAGAAAATCTTGTATACTAAAATCTAGACGCAAAAATGTCAAAAGAATTTCAGTAATTATTTGAATCATCCAAAAGAATGTGAAGAAGTTGTAAGCCTGTAACCATTCAATTAGGCAGAGTGGCAGATAGTTCGGATTCCAGATGGAGATCTCTAATCAGTGAGGAGAAGACAATGGAATAGTAGCAAGTTTGTTAACCCTATGGTACTTGAAAAAGGAAATAATGCACCCAATACCCACTCAAGAAACGCCAATATTAGAGTAAAGTGGAAACAGAAGGGGATGAACACGATAACATAAGCCAAAGACTCAATGTAGGTCTACCTTTTCGCGCTGCATCAGGTCCCGTCTCGATTGCAACAGAAAACTTATTTTTCTTACTGCAACGACGTTGGATTAAGTACAATGGACTCTCAGATTCTAAAGATGGTTCTGCCTTGTATGAATTTTCAGGGTTGATATCAGTCCCCTGAAATTCTCCAAAATACTCAAGAATATTAGACATAGTAATCTGGAAAGCAAATTAAGCATCAAAATGTACCTGAAGTAATTAATAATCCCTTTTCTATATCAAACCCATACTATCGTATTCCTACTATGGAAATAGAAAGTGAGAGAAAAAACCCATACCAGCATAAGATTTGATAAAATATATAATTTGTCAGAAGAGTTCAAGTTGAAATTATTGGTAAAGGGATTCCTCACCAAGCCTAATAAGATGTTATTAAACGTTAGTATTCATCCCAAATATCGTAAAATGTCATCAAGTAAAGAGATAGAGAGAAATGGGTTTACTTTTTCCAAGAGTTTGGTTAAGTGCAGTTACAAGAATAGTAACTGGGCATGACCCTGTCTTTTTGCAAGATTCATGAGGCAAGTCAATGTATGGAGTAGAATCAGCTCTCGCGGCACGATACGGAGGTGGTGGTATCTGCAAAAAAACAGGCAATTCCGGAGGGCTAGGTTCCGGGCATCCCCCAAACATACATTGCTTTTCTGTGAAACTGTCTACTTTTTTCGTTAAATATTGGATGCCAAGAATCAGCAAACAAAGGAAACAAGGATATAGGATAAGAGCAACATTTCTTTTCAAATTGCGTTTCTGAAAACAAACAAACAAACAAACAAACAAATAAACAAAAAATACATTTAATCAATCACCAAAAACTGCATAAACTCTTGTAACTAATCTTCGCGTTCGATGATTAGGGTTTTCTCATGTTTTCCCTAAATTACGTATTCTATCGGTTTCCATTCCAATACCTTTACCTAATAATTTTAAGGCGAAAACGAAATGAAACGAAAATTGATCTCAAAAGTGAATAATTACAAAAGAAATTGTGGGAGAAATGAGATAAGACCTCATAAGTAATGTTCTTCAAAAGCAAAGCATTGGCTTGCGTCATGAAACTGGCTGATCCAATCTCTGATTTAGCCATTTTCTGAAGCTTAGCTAACACAAAAACAGATTAAATTACCAACAAAATTGGGTTCTGTTTTGAAACATGAAAACAGACAAATTAGGGTTTCGCGGTAAAGGTAGGTTTAACAGTTTTCGCTCTCATTCTGTCTCAGCGATTGTGTAAACCGAGTCTGAGGCGAAAAATAGTAACGTCCATGAAGAATGCTATAAAATGAAAACGGTTATGAGTTGTTGCTTATGTGGCATAAACACGGTTTTTTTTTTGCACATCAATGCCCGTATGAAACTATGAATGCTATTTGGTCCGAAAATGGGAGCCGATTTTGGCCCGAAAATGGGAGCCGATTTTGGCTTGAAAGGTCATGTGCGGGCTTCTACTGGTCAGGGTTTTTCTCTCTCACATAGCCTGACTAATGGGAGATGGTCACATCAGTTTCCGGACTAAAGTCCGCTCCCATTTTCAAACCAAATAGAATTTCTGACCCAATAATTAATAAATTATATAAGTTGACTTTGGTCACTTGACCAAAATGAGGGCGATAACTGGATTAGTTATACGAGTACAATAGACAATCATACATTATATGTCTCTCATACATCACAAGGATGAAATATGTTCCGAACTGTCATAGAACTGTTCCTATAGTCATCCATACACCCTAATGGGCATATACAATGCCCTAGAGGTAATCCTGGTCATACAAGCAATCTTACATGACATTATTTATACACTTAATAGTGCAATTTAATAGTGAAGTTTTTATAGGGCAATGTCCACACATATTAAAGGCAATGTGTTATTATCCAAAACTTGGTCAAACACAAGTTTGACCAAGTATGGTTGGAGACAACACCTAAATATGAAGGTGTGTGTCACCCACCTCTTCCTTTTCACCTCTTCCTTTTCACCTCTTCCTTTTCACATCTTCCAGCAAAAAGTCGACGACTGGAGTCGACCGACAACTCCGGATAGCAACCTTAATTTTATTTCCTTCTTCATCCTTATTCTTCTCCTCTTCTATTTGTTCTCCTCTTATCTTTATTCTATCTTTACTCCCTCTATTCTCTCTCTAAACTCTCCCACGAAAGGGTTTGCCAGAGAGTTTAGAGCGAGAAAAGATAAGAGGAGAATAAGGAGAAGGAGGAGGAAGAGGAGCAAAAAAGGAGAAAAATAAGGTCGCGGGAAAAAGAGAAAAGAGAAGAAAATAAAGAAGAAAGATTTATTTATTTATTTATTTATTAAGGTCGTCGGTCGAAGAATGCTGGAGACAACCTAATGGCATCAATTGTTTCGTTAGATCAAACATTGATTGAGACATGGCCTCCTATACACACATTGCGTTTAACCATTTTAGGGATTGCCTTTAGCAAGATTGCTTTTAACAAATTTAGACGTTGCTTATAAAGTCTCCCTTCAATAAATTATAAATTCTACCTCTAATGAAAATCAAACTTGTGATTTTCGGTTTTTGAAATGAATGTCCAACCACTACAACAACAAGTGGTGATCAGACGAGGGCAAGCTAGTAAGGCACCTTAACTTTGGTGGGTACTTTGGAGCATCCTGAGCATGAAAATTTTGAGTTTTACCTCCTAATGTAAAAAAATAACATTTTTGTGTTTTACCTTCTCATCTTCGTCTTCACCACCACCATGAAACCACGCACATCTTCTTTCTCTCTTTGTTCCCATGAAGAGAAATAGGAAGAAAGAGAGATAAATGGTAATGGTGATAAGAAGTAGTGCTAATCAAAGGCAGGTGGAAGGGGGTGCGGCTGCACCTCCCGGTTCCTCCCAAAATATTTTAGTTGTGATCATTACAAAATTGAAGGGCTTTTGTTACGGCCCACATTTGTAACAAATACACAAAAATCCGTAGCAAATGAGTTTTAGTTATGACAGATAACCCGTAACTAATAGTGTCGCGCAAATGGATTTAACTACAAATTTTCGGCTAAAAGGTAGTCTGTAATTGAAAATATGCTCGTTATTTATGGCTTTGGTCGTAGCAAAAAAAATCATACATTCACATACTATATGCTATATCTATTTCACTAAATTTACCAAAATAACTATGTTTTTTTTTTTTTTTTGAAATATCAAAATAACTACGTTGCATATACAACTTTGCCGATTGCAACAGCCTTTGTGGAGGGAGTTTTTCAGCTATGAAGGTAGAAAAGACAAGGATAAGAAACAAGACGAGTGATCTGTGGTTGAATGATAGTTTAGTAATCTTCATGGTAAAAGAAGTTTTTAGTGAAATTGATAATAAATCAATTATTCGAACATTTCAGAACAGGAAATCTCATAGAGGTCAATTGCGTATGTAATCTTTGATGTATTAACAAATTAATAAATACAAATATTTTTGTTAATTTCTATTTTGCAAAAAAAAATGGATATATAATCTGGCACCCACTAGGTCGAAAATCCTGGATACGTCCTCGGTGCCAGTGGTGAAGATGAAGATAAGAAGTTATAACATTCAAAACAGAAGCAACCCCTTATTTTTGTTGACGAACAACTAGAATTGTACTGAAATCGTATATCAAGAGAATTCTTATATTTTGTACTGCGTATATCAAGAGAATTCTTTTCATAATAAAAAGCGAAAAATCAATGTTAAAAGAAAAGTGAAACATTTTACTGAAATCGTATATCAAGAGAATTCTTATATTTTGTAAATCATCAGAATTGTACAACAAAAACACATAAAATGCAACAGTTATGAACTTTGTGTATAATAATCTATAATCAAGATAAAAAAGAAAAAACTTTTTTACTAGTACAACAATTGATAAGGGCAATTAGGAGAGAGTTTGAAATGCTTGGGCACTTCGAGCTACCTTAATGAAGACATCTTCTAACGTCGTATCAGCCAAACCCCATGCATATATCGTAAACTTGTTCTTTGCATTTTCCACTGCTTGAAAAACATCGGATATTCTTACTTCTTGTTTTGGTAGTTCAAATTTCTGAGTTCCTGATATATGATAGATCTTGTTTGCATTTGGAGAGAGTTTTCGAACTAAGTTTTCCACTTGTTCTTCTTGATTTGAAGATGTTGTCATTGTGAATACGTACGATCCTCCATATCTACCTTTTAGCTGTAATTCAGAATATGATTGTCGATATTAGAGTTAAACCTATGAATAATGATTTGAAGTCGCGAAGTGGAATAACCCGAAATCAAGAACCACATGAAACCCATTTTAGGTGGAAGTAAATATGGCCTAAAACTTTTGATAACTACAGTATCATTAAACATGATGAGTCGAATTATGTCGATATGTATATCAAGTTCATGGGTGAAGGCAAAGTGTAGATAATGTGTTTAACTATGAGTGTATGACAGTTAACTTTGGTCATATCTAATTGCTGAGGTCCAGTAACATAATCAAATTGTCCTCATAGCTTATACGAAAGGTTGTGAAGTGTCTATTCTGCCAGAATCCTATGCTTGACTTAGGCTCAAAAAATATGCGTGTAGTAATCAATCAATTCATTTTTTCTTTTCATTTTCTTGGTGCACGTCTTAACTTGACAAAAGAGCTCTTGGATCAATACTCGGGCCTATACTTTTCGTTAAATGATTAACCTCCTTTGCTGTAAGATAATAGAGAAAGTTCACCTCTTTTGGATTTCCTATGCACTGCAAGCTTCCATCTACGAAGATGCCCAATCGATCACATAATACCTCTGCCTCCTCCATTGAATGAGCTGAAAAATCATGAAATATATTACTAGCTTTTACGAACATCATCATTCTAACATAATACTTTCAACTTCTAGTACTGAAGATCAAGTGCAGAACTGGAACCCTTAGATTTTTTTTGAATAAACAAAAACACATTTTAAAATAAGATCATGTAAAATTCATCGAGAAGATGGTGGAATATATCATTAGTAACACAAATGGACAAGTTATATTACTCGTGAGAATGATAGCTCGGTTTTGCTTGGCACGTTTCACGACATTCCACAAGTTATTTCTCGAAGCTGGATCCAGTCCTGTGCTAGGCTCATCCATATACACAACCTTTCATATGAAGATATGAGACATGTTATAAGATGAAATATAGGCTCAAAATAATCAACTGCGCTAGTTAAGTAGCCTTATATAAGTTGGATAAACTAGAAACTTAGTCATACTTTAGGATCACCAATCAAAGAAATGGCAACACTCAGTCGCCTCTTCATTCCACCACTATATTTCCCAGCTTGTTTATCACCAACACCACCATGAAATAGGTTTACACTCTTCAGAGAGTCTTCCACTGCCTGCAATAACAAAAGAGAAAGCATACTCAAACTTCTAGTGCGAAAGATTCTTCTGAAACCTGTATCAGATGTCTTTCCGCATAGGTCGCACGGGTTTGCAATTGGAGCCCAAGCTTAAAATATATCGGTCTTTTTTACCAAGACCAACAGAAATTACGATCTTCGTCCAAATTTCCTGTTTCTTGGCTTAAGTAAAAACTTACTTGCTTTAAGGCAGCTCCTTTGAGATTCTTCAGTCTGCCATAAAATAGTAGGTGCTCTCTACCTGTTAGTGTTTCCCAGAGTAGGCTGTCGTTCATCACAGAAACAAAAAGAAGTTGATAGGATATTTACTTTCACACTTAAGCAATTTATGAAGGCTTTTCCGCGACAGAGATGAAAAGAAGAACATTTGCTGCTTACTCATGCTGAGGACACACACCCATGCTAGTATATATTCTTTCCATATCAGTTTGTATGTTCAATCCCTCAACAAATGCGCTGCCAGAGGTTGGTGGTGTGAGCCCAATCATCTGGAGTTAGAGACAAAAGTTGTGTAGCAATCAATATTATATATTTTCTAGTTTGTGGGAGGAAGCAAAATGATTCCAGAAACGAATACTTTAAAGTACAAAACTGAAGAAGCAGAATGTTCAAGAATTTAAAGCTCATTTTATTGAAAAAAAATGAAGCGTTTGATCAACTCACCATACTGATAAAAGACGTTTTACCGGCACCATTAGGACCAAGCATACCAAAACATTCCCCTCGAGGCAAAGCAAGAGACAACCCCCTTACAGCAAATTTCTCGGGGTTTCCATCCCTACTGGGATACACCTTTTTGAGGTTATCACAAACAATGGCGTGACTAGAACTGGGTTCTAGTAATAACTGCTCAACCTTCTCCCTCTGCATATGATGAAGAAGAAAATTACATAGAACTATAGAAGGAACATGAAGAGACAAAGTCAATGATTAATGTTTATTGTGGCAAAGGTTGGTGAGAGTAATTTAGTCGGGTCACTTTCAGTACAGGAAACTCCAAGCTATCCAATATATTGTAGGCATGTCTTATAATTCTTGATTAACATCTCACGACTTCGTACATATACAAAGAATTAAACATGAAAAAGAGGAACAAGGTACTTTGGTGAATGAAGACAAAAGTTACCTCTTGCGAAACATCAGGTTTCTCTATCTGAACAAAAACCTTTGAACCCTGTCTCTGCAAACTGGGTCTTCGAAATGATGATGATCGTTTCTTCCAGTTCTTGAAGAAAAATAGGGGATGTTTTTTGACACCACTACCTGAGGATATAACTTGATCCGAATAATATGCAACAAAAAGCACTAAAATCCATTCTACAAACATGATAATTAAGATGGTTCTCATCCCATTTTCGCTGTCATTCAAATTTTTCCAACGCATGCCATCATTTCCAATAAGATTTCCTGTGAATGCATAATCTGAGAACTCATAAAGCCCACGGTATAGAGAAAAGCCAGGAAAAAGCTCCATAACAACAATCCATCCTTCTGCAATAATATGACCACAGTTCGAAAGTGATTAGAAGTGAAACAAGATATAGATATGATAAGTTTTGGGTCAATAAAACCACGATAGTATTTGAATAATCTTATGTAAGTCTTTGGTGTAGACTGTTCATTTATACAAGGAACAAACGCCATCGGGCAGGTTCCACCAAGGAGATCCACAACGTAAAGATCTGTCACATGGTCTTAACTATTATGTGAGGGCAAAGTCATATTGCTTAGAAGGATCTGAGTAATTTACACTATAGCAGTTTCCGAAAACACATCATTAGGACATGACTTAAACAGGTATTATGACTTTTCTTATCTTTTTTCTACTTATTGTATTTGTTTCCCTTCTCTCTCTTGCTGCATGATTACATCAACTCACTTGGGAAGGATGTATCTTGAACGAAAGGCTGGAAAAGGTAGCCACCTAAGAGCCCTGCTCCAAATACTGATAAGTGTCCGACTACTGCAGTGATCAAAATCAAGTTCGGAAAATGTGAGAATAATCATGTAAATTAATCAACAGTTCCAAAATTCAGACAAATTTAGTTGGGAGGAGGGGGGAACCTGCAGCAGTCTTAACGCTTGAAAATAGTGTTGCCACAAGGAAAGCGACTGAAATTTGCAAGTTTATAAAGAGGAAATAGAACACGAATTGTATACTGTAGTCATTCAGCGTGAAGAATTTCAATCCTAAAAAGAAGAAAGGAAATTAGAATCACCTGAGTAAAAGCAATGTGGTTCCTCCATTAATAAGTGATAGTTTCTTTACCTATGAGTGAACCGAATAGCACAAAACATATCATGTAGACCACAGATACCAATAGAAAGTACATATAAGAAATTAACCAATAAGGACCATCACCAAGCCCATGCATCTTCATCATGATCCTTAGATTTTGCTGCTTCTCGTAAACAAGAGATGTCAATATAACCTACATCATGAGGTAGGATCTTAGTCAAATTCAAATTGTCCATATAGGCATGTAGCATGACAACCGGAAACGTATAAACCACAACTAATTTCCACATTAAAATATGTAATTACATGAAGTTAGAAATAAAACAATGTTTGAATAAAAAAAATTTATAGTTCATGACTTTGGTGTATCGCTAGAAGCTAGTAGTCCAGACATATTTTCTAAATATGTTAGTTATATTAAGGATGAGTAATAAGTCAAAAATCGTATCAGAAAATAATCTTAAAGACAGTATCCAAGATTACAAAGTTTTTAAAAGTTTGAGAGCATTGATAGGCTACTTCACAATGAATATTCCAGCCCGAACAACAGAAATTCACAGTGTAGAAAGCCAGAATTCCTCATACTTACAGGGAAAAGTTGCAAAACGACCCAAGAGAAGAAGAGAGCACCAAGAAGAGAAGCGAAATCCAGTCTAAGTTTTGATCCTTGTTTGGGCATTTCTTTGACAAAATCCAGAAGCATCTTCACCCCAGCACCTTTAAAGGATTGGAGATAAGCATTGGAAGCCTATATGCAAATCACAAGCTTTATTTAGTTTATATAACCAAATGGAAGAAGCTGTCCATCCCCAAATAACAACAAAATAATTCAAACAGGAAATTTTGATCAAGTTGTACAGAACTTCGTAATCAAAATACTTAAGCAAATAATATCAAAGATTGCAAAGAATGTCCAGATTGCAGTAAAGACAACTAAATAATTCATGTGGATTCAAAACCCTGTGTAGCCACTTTGATATGCACAGTGACTTGTCCTCCATAATGCAGGAAACATTATTCTCTACTCATCATAGAAAAGCCATCAGTTACTAAAATAGTTTTGCTTGATTCCAAAGAGGACAAAAATCTCATCTTACCTTTTTGACATCTTTACATTTATGAAAGACTAAAATTTTAAATGCTGACATTTCCGTTCGACACAAAACAGGTGGACTATTCTCTATGAAAATTTCATTCATACTATTGTTAGTTTCGTGATTTCATTACTGTAAATGTTTGTGTTAATTTCTGTCTACACACTTTCAGAACTTGACAAAGATCACAGGCAGTCCAAGACTCCAAGAACAGTTTCTGTCTCAGAAAGTAACGACGGTTATTGACATAATGACGATATACTAGAGCGTATTTGAATATTGTAAATTAGCCAAAGTAAAAAGGGGAGACTGAAGGTAGAGACGTATACCAGATTCACAGAGCGTGGAACTCGCACCAGACCAGCACTGCCGTTCTGATAGGTTGAGTTGTACCAGATATTTACATTGAATTGACTCTCGTCCGAATTTAAGAAATCATAAGCTGCAAAAGCAATTTGGTTTTCGCCTCTGATTTATCTACCAAACAATATCCAAAATCATGCAGCAACAGAAGAGATATGCTCGGAGTAACCAACCTGCAATAATCTCATTAATCTTCCTTTCCGGATTTCCATCCCTGTAGCCCTTGAACAGCTCATCATTTACTAATGAAGAACTATTCCTCCATAGGTTCGAACCTCGCACACATCTTAGCTCTAGTTCAAAATCGAAATAGTAATGATTAAATACACAACCACATATATACCATGCCCAATAAGCGATGAAACATAAGCATAGGCTGACCAGTGCATAGGATTAATTATGTAAACGGAACTGAATCTTTAGTGAGTAATACACCCAAGCTGTCAAGCCTTTAATAAGCAATTTACATATTTATTCAACCTATCCTATAAAATGTTATACATTGAGAAGTTGGACCTTTCAATCTGTCAAGGTTTTAGACTGCGACACCCTTATGCAAATCCAATAAACATGTGAAGGCACCGAAACCCTATTTGCTGAACATAAACCACATATTTCTACTATCCTCTTCCAGTCATACCTTAAAATACTAGGAAAGGATAGAAAAGATAATTTGAGAACAAGGTGGAGCTAAGGACATATTCATGATAGTTTACCTTGTGGAATTTTAGTGCCTGCTATTGTGAAATCAAAAGTAACTGTAGACTTCTCTGGGCACTGAGGTTGGAGTAAATACAAAGGACGATCAGAAAGAAAAGCTGGTTCAATAAGATTGGTTCTTCCAGTGAATGAGTCAGTTCCCTGAAATTTTACAATATCCAGAATCGATATTAAAACCAGAAATATCTCAAGAATGGACAAACCAGCATTAAGACATCGAGAACTAACATCTTCTTGCTTTCGCTTTTCTTTGAGCTAAAATATTGTCATTCTATAACAAAAAGAACGTGAGTAGAGGAATAGAAGAAAAATACGCACCGGCAAATAATCAGCAAAATTACTCAAAATGTCGGAGGAATTCAATGGGAAACTACCAGTGAAGAAGTTCCTCGCCAGGCCTGATATTAGAAGTCATATATCAAGAATCAAACAGATACAAAGCTGCAAATCCACATTCAATCATGGGGCGTGGGTATATAAATGCGATGTCTAAGAGAGAGATGGCATAATTACTTTGTCCAAGAGTTCGGTTAAGCCCAGTGAGAAGTATGGTTGCTGGACAGGAACCTGTTCTTTTACACGATTCATCAGGCAAGTCGGTAAACAGATCAGTTTTTACAGCTCGATATTCAGAACGAGGAACTTGCAATAAAACCGGCCACTTGGGAGGGCTAGGAATTGGGCAAGATCCAACTTGATCCAAACTAGAATACTCAATCCCACATACTGTCTCACATTTTCCATCTCCCTTTCTATCAATACACTTGCACCCACATTTAAATTCATCCTTATTTAGTTGTGTATTCACCATAGTTTGGATGAGAACAAGCAACAAACAGATGACAAAAGGGAATGAAACAAGCCTAAGATTCGTCTTGGTATTACGTTTCTGCAAAACAGTTAGAATGAAACTTTAAACAACCCAATATTAATCCATCCATAATAACACAAAAAGTAAACTCTTAGAATTAGTCCCATATCTATTGTCAAAATCAAACCCTAAGTGGTTCAACCTTCTCATTAGCAGGCAACCATTTCGATCCCCTTGGACTATATGGATTCCCATCCCTGATTTCCCTAATCTACTCATATTTCCATGTTCATAACTTTTATGAGACTAAATCGTACACCCTAAGAACAAAATCAAATACCCAGTGATTTCATCAACATATTCTATTACCAGCTTCTAATAAATCATAAGGATTAGCCCAACTGTCCAAAGGTTTAACTAAAAAATGCAGTAAAATCGAAAACCTAATGAAAACCTAATCTGAAAAGTTGAAATTACAGAGGAAGAAGTGAATGGAATACCTGAAAGGTAAGGTTCTTTAAAAGTAAAGCATTTGCTTGAGTGAAGAAAGTTGCAGGTCCATCTGATGAAGTCGCCATTAATGGCTTCTTTTTTAAGAAATCAACTTATAAGAAGAGAAATCTACCTATAAGTTGAGTCGAAAATGAGACTTTCCAGTGTCTTGGGTTCGTAATTTGGATCAAAATTGCTATGAACTTCTCTCTGAGTTTCTCTCCCTCTCTCTAAATTTCTCTCTCTAAAATTGCCATTAATAACAAGAATTCCGCGCCAAGTATAAAACTAAGTTTTGGTCAACTGTAATTTTTACCAGGGTGGAAGGGTTTTTCCGTCTTCTTGTCCAATTTGGGAAAGAAAATTCTCAAATGGTATTTTGCCTTAAATTTAGGGCCGCCCGAACCCAAGATGCGGTGGGCTCTTATCGATCAGAGAGAGATGTTTTTGTGGCTGTCTAGAGGGTGAAAGCTGATGTGATCGGTTCCCTTTGTTTTGGTCTACCAAGAGAGAGAGAGAGAGTTTGGGTCCTAACATGTTTAACACTAATAATTGAAGTAGTTATGGGAAAGAATTTTAATATTTTTAACAAGGATTGAAGTAAATATTAAATCGGTAAATTTAATCAAAATTCTCTATAAATTTTTGTTTTGGTTAAAAGAGATCATTCAATTTTTTTCTAGTCTTCAGCTCTTTATGTATCTTCGTAATTTGCAACAATTTACAACTTCTTGCAAAAGAGTTAACCAAATTAAATACAGATATTAGGTTCTTAAAGAAACAAAATATAACTTGTCTTTTTAACCTAAAAATAATTAAAATTGGACTTTCGCATCAATTTCCTCCATCTCAAAAATGTCATCTTGAATGGTTTATAAACATGAACTTTCTAATTCCCAAGTTTGAATGATTTGAAGTTTGACTTCATATATAGTTTAGATTAACAAAAAGAAATGTCAAGATATGTTTTTGTGAGCTTATGTTAAAGTAAACATTTCTTATACACAATGTGAATCCTAGAGAAAACAAAGACAATATTTTATTTAATTAACTACTAAATATGGGAGTTGTAACAAAAAAAAAAATATGAGTAGGTCTTTACAATTCATGTTTCTTTATGCAGGCCTTGTTTGGTTTAGATTATAATAAAATAATACATTAGGAAATCGGAAAGCCTCTATTTTTTGTCAGTCTCAACTAACAAGATATGCTAATCTATTTTTAATTTCGGTTTCTTGCAACGAGTTATGTGCAAATCTATCACAATATTTAAATTTTACAAAAACCTTATCATGTTAGCAAACTGTGCAAAACCTTTAAAACTTTTTTTTTTAATATTCTTCCTCAATTTGTGAGTAATTCATGCAAGGAATCAAAGAATTGAACAACTTATTCAGACTTTTTTTCTTCTTCTTCTTCTTTTTTTTATTTTTTTTTATATTTTTTTATATTGGAATCCAATTTTGAATTAACATACTGTTTACATCTTCAAGATTGATTTTGCAATAATTTATGTGATTGAGTTTTCTTGGGAGTTAAGAAGTTTGACTTTGCAACTGCCAAGACTTTCACCAAAACATCCATCCAAAGGATGTGAAATAGTTTTTTCTTAATTAATTACTAAAATACTGCTTAATTTAACATTATGAAATAGTTATTTCTTATTTAATTTTTGAAACACTGTGAAATTACAGAAAATTAACAGTGTTTGAAATTACAAAAATAGGTAGTTACAGAAGATCATAAACTACTAATAAATTGAGGGAAAAAAGAGACGTGTCAACTACAATATTCAAAGTTTCCACCATTAAGCTAATAATGTTCAACAAAACTTGTTTGACCATGTTCTAATTTTTATTTTCTAAAATTGTTGCATTCAAAGTGAGATCTCACAGAAACTTTCAAATATTAAATAAAGTTAATACAGTCTCGGAGAAGAAATCGCCTAATATTTGATTAATTTATATGATGTTGAAAATAATTGAATAATTAATTTTGAGCGATTCATTAAATAGGGTGAAAGACTGATGAATTGAAAGGTGAAAAGTACATTGTCAAAAAACATATCAAAATCTTTCAGAATCTCTAATCAATTTCTCAAAAAATATCATAATCGTACCGAGTTTTCTTAGTCAAGTTTGCAAATGACTCTCAGGTTTAAGATCAATAGTTTGTTTAGACTTATTTTTGAGTGAGATAAATACTGTGATTTTGATCTTTTTAACAAAATCATCAGGTAGTAATCAACAAAGCTCTAGGTAAATTTCTTTCCTTACGAATAGAAATTTTGAAGTTCGAAATTGAGGAAATTCTCTGCTATTTTTATATTACTGGACTGCGGTTTACTTGTTTCTTTACTGCTTTAATCTGATATTAGTTGTAGAGGAATTTTTTTTGTTGAAATGTCATAGTGTGATAGACATGTAGTTTTTCATTACAAACCTAAACGGAACGACTTAATGTGCACTTATGTGTTTGATAGCATTAAAATGTATGTGTGTTGTGAATTTCATCATTTAGTTGAGTGGTAACAAGTACATCTCTCCAGCAAGAGATTAAGGTTCGAATCTTACTGTTTTAAAAAAGATATACTCATTGTGGTTGAGTGGTAACATACTAACATGTACGTCTCTTCACTGGAGTGAATAAGATTCAAACCTTATTGTTTCAAAAGTAATGTATAAAAGCTTCATTGCCTTCAAAGTCTTTATGTAAGTTTAGAGCATCTTCAATTGGGCACTCTAAGAAAAACTCTGAACGTCCTAATTGTCGAGTGTTAATGAAGATTCTCTTTCCTAAGTGACAATATAGAGTTAATAGAGACTCTCGAAAAAAAATTGTTTCCAATGGAGGTCTCTAAAGCACCTCTACTAAATGCACATGTCACTCTTGAATTCAATAAAAAAATAGTTAAAAAACAAGAATTTCTATTGATTTAAAGTGACACTTAGATAGTCACAAGAAGACACTTTAGAGCGTCTCACTTCAGAGTCTTTATAACAAATTCTTCCACATCATCATGGAAGTCAAATAGAAAGTGTTGTTGGAGAAGGTTTTTTTAACAAAAATCCCTAAAGATCATAAGTAACACTCTAAGTTTTAGTGTCCCATTAGAGTATCTCTAATGGAACACTCGAACTCTAACACTAGTACCACATATGATTTTTTGAAATTTCTGTGAAACACCTTCTCCAATGGACACTTAGTTAGACACTATTATGAGGTGGATGCATTTATTGTAGAGAATCTCAAGAAACGCACTCTAAAATCTTCCTGAGTAGTTTAAGTGTCACCTACTCGCAGTCTAAAAATTTAAACCAAACTCTTGTTTTTTTAACTACTTCTTCCATATTGAATTTAAGAGTGACATGTATATTAAATAGAGATGTTTCAGAGATCTCCGTTAGAGACAAAAAAAAATTAGAGTGTCTATATTGGCACTTAGGAAAGAGAATCTTCATTCACACTTGACAACTAGGACTTTAAAAGTTTTCTAAACAGTGTCCCATTGAAGATGCTAGTTGGAGATGCTCTTTATGTGGGGGTTAGTTTTAGCAACTTTGGTGGTACCATGCAAAATTCCTTCTAAAGCCATGATATGGCCTGCTGGAAAGAAAAAAGTTTGGGCTTGGTATGGTTGGCTTGGGCTCTATTTTAGATGGGTTATGGGTACTTTATAGGCCTGGTTTTCACACACCTAACTAGTGTGCCCATAAAACTTCCCTTTTTGAGACTATTGGAATTTGGGTCCTTTTGAAAGCATTTTGGCACTTGATTTTTGAGCAACCCATGCAGAATGCATCTTGATTTTTAGTTTATATAAATCTTCTCTTTGGATCTTGAACTTCTCTTTCTCTCTCTCTCTCTCTCTTGTTTCTAGCTAACCCCATCAACAATTGGTTGATGCAACTTGAGAAAAGAATTGTCAGAACTAGTTGGCAGAAGGAAAAAAAAAGGTACAACAAATAAGACAACAGTAAACACAAGAAGACTCACAGCTAGGAATCTTTTTTTCTTTCTTTTGTTGCAAGGGAAAATGTTATCTTGGAATAGCACTCTTAAATACTAGGTCAGGCACAACACAACTAACTGTCAGTCAAAGGAGTAATGTGTTGTGAGAGTAAAATCAAGATGTCAATTATCCCAACTCTTTTTGTGTTCAAACAAACATTGTTGTAATTTTAGTTTTCGACTCTCTTCGTGCCAGTTTATGTGTGTTTTGATTGAATCGCTGTATACTATTATAGTGCAAATGGGTAAATTGCGTAAGTAATTGTCCGTTGTGATCAGGTAAAACAAAATTGCTATTCCGGAGGAATAGATTATCGACCGTAGTAGCTTGATATTAATTTAACCTTTTTTTTTTTTTACCAAACCATATATGTTCCTTTTCCAAATGCTTGGAAAAGATGTTATTTATCCCTGTAAAGCTAAAGTCCCCCAATAACCTAATCTAAGCATAAACTTTGCCTAATAATCTAATAGTATACATTAACACAATTCCCAAGCATTTTCTTAGTCTAAAAATGTCTAAATCACATGCATGGCACGTGCATGGGTTTATATTATACTGGTCAACTCTGGTCGTCTATATGTAACTGTAAAAGTCATAAACAAACAAATTGAAATTTTAGTTAGGTTTTACCTTCATGGTTGGTCGAGGCCTGAGGTAGATGACAAACTAGATTCCATGACAAAATGCAAAAAGACAACCGGAGTGTTCCCTGCCTTTTTACTAGGGCCGGCTTCACTCTTCCCTGTTGGTGCTCCTACCCACTAGGTAAGTTCGAGGGCGTTAGGAATGGATCTAATTTCCGATCGACTTGAATAACACAGACTGTAGATCACTCTGAATGGCTTCAAATAGTTTCGTTTAAACGAGTGTGAAGAGTGAAGACAAACCCGACCAAAAAAATGTTTAAGATCTATTTTCAGTTTATTTTTATTTTTAATAACAATTATCTCGTAATATTAACCTAACAACTTATATATATTATATAAGAGTACTGTTATGGAACCAAAAAAGCTAGACAAACTTTAGACAGATATCGCAGTTCAGTAGGTCATCATCATTTGGACTGCAAATCATTACAAATCAAATACGGTAGAATTTATATCGAAAATCTATCTTATTTTTCTTCTCTCTAACATTACTCATACATAAATATTGAAGGTCCATGATGTTGAGTCTGACTTGCAATAAATAATCCTTGGAATCTTGATGGATAAATAAATATTGCCAAAGGCTTTATTAATTTTGTACTCGCTAGTCTACTTTGTACAGGATTGAAGTGGGTTGGCAGCTGGTTGCAATAAAGTTATAGTGATGAGAGATGAGTAGTTAATAGAATATAAATCTCATTACTTTTGACTTCCCCTCCTTTCATTTAGAATATTTCTATTAAATTCCAAACAAGTTTGTTCATGTACATATTCCAATTATTGCAAAGGTGAAAGGAGAAGGGAGCTGTAAGATGATATGTAGATATATGATTTTAATGGATTGCCCAAGTTGATGATTGCCCAAGTTGATGATTGACTTTGTGATGATTATAATTATTACTTTAGATTTAATTGTTAATTAATAGCTGATGCTATAATTATAAAAGGTCTTTCGATCTTTTCCTTCAAACGGTTAATGCTCGATTATTAGAATTATGTTTTTTCTTTGTCTTGATACAAGAGGTCCTTTCATCAAAAAAAAAAGAGGTGATCGAAAAGAGAGAAGACACAGGTATATTCTCGCATGTGAGACTATTCTCACACGCCTCCTCAAGTATGGTGCGATTAGTCTACCACGTGTTTTTTTGGGTGACGTGGAACACGTGTGGCTTTTAAGCTTTATCACGTGTGGGCTAACTCTGATATCATGTTAAGTGTGTGGTCATCCTACTCAAGACCAATTGACAATGAGTGTGGAGGATCTAGACATTATATTCGTGGTTCCTAGTTATTCTATCTCCCATGTGGACTATTCTCACAAACTCGTATAACAAGTCCATATTTGTGAATTTCAACAAAAAAAAAAATCCATATTTGTGAAGGAAGAATTCACCAAGGGACATGAAGAAGCTACTCCGTTACGTACAATTTTGTATTTTCTTAATAATCTTGACTTTAACATGAGCTTTAGTTACGATATATTTGTTTGTATGATTTTAGTTATTCTACGTGTTCCTTAATATAACTAAGCGGAATCTTGAAAACCTATATCCTTTTCTGATTGTAACTTTTTTTTTTTCTTAACTGAGAACACATTAGATCAAATTATTTGTTTCAAAATCTAACTTGTCAATCCATACAAATACAAATGAGATTATAGGTACATTATATGTAGTTCATACTCAAATATTTAAAAATGTATACCGACCTCTTCATTAAGCTACCAACAATTCAAGTCATTTAGTTATTTGTTTTTACACATTTATAACACTTTTTCAGTTTTCTATGATTTAAAGCATTAATGTGTAGGTAACATAGTGTGGGTCTGTGGGACATGTGGGTATGAAAGCTTAAGAACTTAGACTTGAAGATATCGATCATTTTCAAGGTTGAGGTCCCCCCTCAAATCTCATTCACTTAAGTGGACCCTTCATCCCCTTAAGACAAAAAAGGCATTTTCAATTTCTAATAATCGGGCATTAACAGTGATGCTCCTCTTAAGAGAGAGAGAGAGAGACATGGAAGAGAAAGAGAGAGAGTGGAGGTGGAGGAGATGATTGTAGAAGAAGATTAAAAAAATAGAAGTCGCTGGAAAAAGATGTCGTTCGACGACATTTCCGGCGTTATCTTATGTGGACAAATGTGACGTGGAAATTGCTTGGTGAGGTGGACAAAGAGAAAGAAAACACATTTAAATTACGGAATTGCCATAAGGGTATAATGGAGAAGCTTATAAAAAAAATGTGGGGGTCAAACATAAAATTGAAGCTAAATCGAACCGCCGGACGCTTATAAGAGCTAAAATGGTGAGTTAGTCACAAATCGGGGGCCAAAACGAAATTAACCCTATTTTATTCTAATTTTATTTCCAAAAGATTGCACATTTGTTACATTACAAATTTGATGAAACATGGGCTAATGTGCTGTCTACCCATTTCAAACCAAAAGGTGTAGAGCATTTCGAATAGGAGACTCAATCTCTCAAACTTACAGTAGTTTTTGTTAAAATACTATCTCTAATTAGACATTCTATTTTTTTTGAGAAATATAAACCTTGCATTAAGCACGAAAACGAAATTAGACATTCTATTTGGAAGTCAATGATAATGTGGATGTAGTTATCTTAGAAACGATCCATGGAGCATGTTAATTTTTTATCATCCCACTCAAAAGACATCTCCAGTGCAACACTCTGAAAACTTAAAAATTAATTACGTGTCATTTTCTTGATGGATAGTTTTGCTTTTAAAATTGAGTTATCCTAAAAATGAAATCTTAAACATTGAGTTTCTTCTTGAGACATCTCAATATTATATGTTGTCGTATCATCTTAATCCGAAACCAAATTTTGTATTTGGGAGGGTTTTTTGTACAAAAAATCAAAAAGACCTCTACATGTTTTAGTAATCAAACATTAAATGTAATATCTTTTTTGTTAACTCCACTAGAGTCACAAAAATACCGAAGATATTTATTTTTCCATCTAAAAAAGAGAATTCACTACCAAGTTTAACACCTAACATTTTAGAATTTTTATTGAGTCTTGCAGGGGAGATGCTTTTAGTTTGACTATTGGAGCATTAGTTTACTATGATACTATCTACCCCTAATTGCCCCATGTAATCTACAAAAAAAATATCACAAAGTACATATTGCACTGAAAAAATGAGTGATAAGTTCAAAATCTGGACCCTAATAGGAAAAAAGATCTATACAAAAATAATAATGAGAAAAAACTCACTTTTAACACTTTTTAAACGGTTGACAACATATATAATGGATGTTTTTTTTTTTGAGTTTCTCAAAATAATATTTGCTAGATAACATCAATAAAACAATTTTTTTTTGTTTACTAATTTAACAAAAGAAAAGGTTGTGTCTAGTAAATAATTTTGTAGAGTTCGAATATAGTTGTATTTAACAATTTAAGATTCAACAAAATATTTGCTAGATAAAATCAATAAATCAACTTTTGGTGTTGTTTAGTAATTTAATAAAAAAAAATGGTTGTGTTTAGCTAATAGCTTTGTGAAGCAATTATGCAGCTTCGTTTAGCATTTGTCTATATAATTGTGTTGGTAATAAGACATTCATATTTTTTCACAATCCCCTTTTTACCCTTATATGTTGACAACATATGTAATTATGTTGTTATAAACTATTGACAACATATGCAATAATGTCTTGACTTGTTATAAAATGTTGACAACATACATAATTATGTTGTTAGCAACATACACAATGCATTAGCCAAAATATTATTTTTCCATTAATGGGTGTCAAATACAAAGGATAATATGCATAACATTTTAATTTTTTGCAACACACAAATAAAAAAAATGCATTCGTCTAATGTTTCTGTCAAAAAGTAAAACATGCGGAAACCATTATTTTTCTTTACAAGACAAATTGGAAAATGCTTTTGCCAAAGTGTTAGGGTCAGTCTGTGTTTGTCAAACGCAAAAGACAAACGCGAAACATTTTTGCAAAATAATTTTTGAGCAAGAACGAATTTGTTTAGAAATTTACAAAATTGTTTGAGAGCAAATTAAAATTTATTTAGAAATTTCAAAAATATTTTTCGCGTTGGTTTCAAGGGTAAAGTTGTACTTTCACAAAATGAATTTTTTTTCAAATATTATTTGAATTGGATCTGGTTTCCTATTATACTGCAAAGTTTAGATTTTTAAATTACCCTCCCTTCCTTAGCCTCCAGGATATCCTACTTACCAAGCTCCCTAATGATATAGTTTTTTTTAGGATAACTATAACTATTTTATGTGTTTTCATGTCAAAATTTAGCTGTTACATTCAAAATATTTTATGCAATTTTTTTTTTTTTTTTTACAACTACATATTTGAATAACAGAAATAGACCTCAAAAGAAAATAGTAGAGATGGACACCTCAAATATCTAATTTGAGGCTGACCCTATTTAGTGATAATTATGGTATCCTTGAGTATTTGTGTGGTAATACTTTTCAAATTAGGGTTCCAATGTCCTTCATCAAAAAAAAAAATTAGGGTTCCAATGAATTATTGTGGTCACACTCATAAACTTTAGAAGAGACAGCTTGAGGAACATATAATTCACCATTAGAGGGTCAAGTCAATTTGGAATAAAGACATTTCCTATCTGTATTGCACTACTTTTCTTTTTGGGGTATTTAGCGATACCCCCTCATCCCTAATGTCTAATTAGGGATGCCCCTTTTTTAATTAGATATTAGGGATGCCCCCTTTTTTGCATTTAAAAGTACAAAATTACCCTTATCCTTATTATTTTTTCTTTTTTCTTCAATTTCTTATACCTCTTTGATGTTATCCTTACCAACTTATTTTCGTTTCTCATAGTTTTTTTTTCTTTTATCCATCTTTTTATAATTTACAAACAACATTTATCGAAAAATTAAAATTAATAAATTAAACCAATTCGAAATAAAAATTGTAAATTTAAAGAAAAAAATTTAACTTCACATTTGTTTTCCCATTTAACGTTAAAATTGATATATGTAACTAATTTGAAGAAGACTTCTTGATATCTATCGTTCTTTTTATTAATTATAGCTCGTATACATTAAAAAATTAGTAAGTTAAAAAAAATTTATTACAATTTACGATTTTTATTTCGAATTGTTGTGATTTATCAATTTTAAATTTTCGATAAATGTTGTTGGGAAATTAGAAAAAGATGG
>BEHA01001707.1:1065446-1075810 GCA_002897215.1 Eschscholzia californica subsp. californica
TTAGGGATTTTGAAATCCACAATTTCACATCTAAGTAGTGTGTTTTTTCTTCTATGAACTATAAAGAAGAAGTGAAGAAGTTTATAGTCATTAATCAACTAGTTCCACTTTCACTCTTTCATAATTTTATAATTTCAAAATAGGGTTTGAAAAGATTATAAAAATTATGGACTTACTTGTTGAGTGATGGTCTAAGAGAATAGAAGAAGGATAATAACTTCATTTGTAGCCCCCTATTCTAGATTGAACAACACTCCAAGTCTCCCAAGCCAAGAACAAAGAAGATTTCTAGTAGCAATGAAAAGAGTAAGGGAACTAGGAAGAAAGAGTGTAAAGGAGGCTAAAGAGAATTATGTTTTTTAAGAGCCAGGCTGGGTTATAGGGAGTGTTGGGTTGGGTTACTAAATACTAGGGTTTATGTGGAAAATGTTAGGGTCACACCCGGGCTGCAGCCCGGGTGAGCCCACTAACACCTCCGCCCCTGCATCCTACTCAAAACCAATTGACAACGAGTATGGAGGACCTAGACATAATATTCACGGTTCCTAGTTATCCTTTCTCCCATGTGGACTATTCTCACAAACTCTTATAACAAGTCCATATTTGTGAAGGAAGAATTCACCAACGGACATGAAGAAGCTACTCCGTTATGTACGATTTTGTATTTTCTTAATGATCTTGACTTTAACTTGAGCTTTAGTTATGATATACTATTTGTTTGTATAATTTTAGTTATTCTACGTGTTCCTTAATATAACTAAGCGGGATCTTGAAAACATATATCCTTTTCTGATTCCAACTTGAAAGAAATAAAGAAATTCCAATTTCTCTCAAAATATAACTTCATGGACCATGGATACACATAGATTTAATGTTGTGGAGGACTTGACATTTGAAATGCTTGAGATCATTGAAGAGTATATCATGTGATTTCTTCAACAAATCACTCTTATTTGGATCTTTCATCTTCTTGTTAATCTTCATCATCTTCAAATACTATTTAGAAAAGTATTGAAGAATGATTAGATCTCAACAATAGAAAAGAACTACTTTATTAGAAAGGAAAAAAAACACTAAACTTGAATTAAAAACCGATAAAAGCCCGGCGGACAGTAGCCATTGACCCAAGAAAGAAACCTAGAAGCTCTTATACCATGAAAGAAATAAAAAAATTGTATTGATTTCCTAGTTATTACATATGTTCTTTATAAAAAGTTACATAAGAAAAAAGTTTTATCAATTGGACAATGTGATACTATGTATTCTAACATTCATATATTCTAACGTAACTCTTTTTTTCTTAACTGAAAACACATTACATCAAATTATTTGTTTTAAAATCTAACTAGTCAATCCATATAAACACAAATGAGATTATAGGTAAATTATATGTAGTCCATACTCAAATATTTAAAAATGTATACCGACCTCTTCATTAAGCAACCAACAATTCAAGTCATTTCCTTCATAAAAAAAAAAACAATTCAAGTCATTTAGTTATTTGTTTTTACACATTTATAACACTTTTTGAGTTTTCTATGATTTAAAGCATTAATGTGTAGGTAACATAGTGTGGGACCTGTGGGTATGAAAGCTTAAGAACTTAGACTTGAAGATATTGATCATTTTCAAGGTTGAGGTCCCCCCTCAGTGGACCCTTAATCCCCTTACTCTTGGGGTTTGAGGTTATTTATTCTGAATTGACCCTTTAATTAGGATTTTTTTTTTGGTTGTGTCCTCAATTATTTAAAAGGTTGAGATTGATAATGAATACAAATATGAGTGTATTCTAGGTGTTAGTATAAGTAAAGACGAAGGTGTAAACGAGGTGTAAGTGAAGAAATGTATAAGTAATAGAGGTGCCTTTAGTAGAATAACAACCTTGGTAGTTAGAGGTTGTTGGGATTAACAGAATCTGTTATCCCATTCTCTCTCTATAACCGAATGTATGAAAGTCTATATAAGCTCAATCTTTGTAATTGAATCAATATGAAAACTTAATTCGATTAATGAAATTCTATCTTTCTCTGGTTTCTATCATGGTATAAGAGCTGTGTTTTTTTTTTTTCTCTACTTCTTCTTCTTCAAATCACTTTCTCTCTCTAAGAAATCGAGATTCATTCTCATTAATCTCTAATGGCTTCTCAATCATCGCATTCAATTTCATCACCAAATCTTTCTTCACCAAATACTTCCATATCTAATATAGCAAGTTTTGTCTCGGAAAAACTTGATGGATCGAATTTTTTAATATGGAAGGATCAATTCGAAGCAATTCTAATCAGTACTGATCTCTTTGGTTTCGTCGATGGCTCAATTGTTCCTCCAAATAAGTCAATTATAGAGAACAATCATGAAATTCCTAATCCTCTTTATCTTCAATGGAGGAAAACAGACAATTTTGTCAAATCATGTATGAAAGCAACATTTACTCACTCTATTTCTTCGGATGTGCTTGGACTTCAAACTTCTAGAGAAATTTGGAGCTATCTGGAGCAAAATTATGTTGAAGAATATGAGGCAAGGATTGCCTCCCTTCGTGAACAAATTCAATCGATAAAGAAAGGTGAATCTTCTACAACTGAGTATCTTCGAAAGATCAAGGTATTATCTGACTCTTTAATTGCTGTTAATGATCGATTATCTGATAAGGAACTTAGTCGAATTGTTCTAAAAGGTCTTGGAAAAGATTATCGATCCTTTGTTATAGCTATTCATAATAGAGAAACACCTATAACTTTCTCTGAACTTAGAACTCGTCTAATCCATCATGAACAATGGTTGAAAACTCAAATTCAGGAGGATGATAGTTCAGCTTACTTTGTAAAGAATCTTCCTTCTAGAACTGGTTATAAATCTTTTAATCCAAATAGATCTTCTCAATCACATCAAAATTACAGGAATTCTTATCAAGTAGATCAAGGAAAGATAGTTTCTAATTCTTATAGAGGATCTTCTTCTTCTTCTAATCAAAATCTAGGAGAATCAGCTTCTGATTTCGATTTTAGTACTGTTCCTTGTGGCATATGCAAAAGATGGGGACATTTTGCTTCAAAATGCAGGTATAGATATGCTCCTGATGATTCTATAAAGAATCCACAAAGTAAAAATGATCAAATTCAACCTCAAAAGAGGTTTCCTCAGCAATTTAAACCTATCAAAGGAAATTTTGCTGGTATCCATCTTTATGAAAGTATAGATGAAAGTAAAAATGAGAAAATGGGAGCTTACACTCCAACAGATGAGGAATTGTATGAGTCAAATTTTGACTACAATTCAGATGAATTCAATTGTGAAGAGGCAAATATGGTAGTCATAGTTCCTTCACATAAAAATCCAACAAATGAAGTTCATAATACCATCACTGAGAGGGTCTGGTTGGCTGATACTGGAGCCACCAGTCATATGACAAATGATCCTACTACCATTATTGATCAACAAGAATATAAGGGTTCTGATTCTGTAATGATTGGAAATGGACTTTCAATTCCTATTTCTGCTACAGGTAATGCTCAACTTCATACTCCATCCTATAATTTTGACTTGTTTAATGTGCTATATGTTCCTAAACTCAAAAGGAACTTACTTTCTATCTCAAAATTTACATATGACAACCAATGCTCTATGACTTTTACACCTTGGGGTTATCAAATAAAAGACCTATGGTCTGAAGACATTCTCAATGAGGGATCAGTTAGGAATCATCTATATCCTATTGTATTTGGTATACAAAATGAGCATGATCATCAAGTCTATGATGTGTCTCTTGCTGCACCATACTCTATTTGGCATACTAGACTAGGTCACACATCAGATGCTATAATTCATCTTCTCTCAAGAAACAAACTGATCTCTGTGCTAGACAAGCCATCTAAGAGTTTATGCCATCCATGTTCCATTGCTAAAAGTAAATTACTACCATTTCCTATATCAGATAGCTATACTGAATCTCCTTTGTACTTGATACATTGTGACATTTGGGGTCCTTCTCCTCATGTGACTTTCAATGGAGATAAGTACTTCATATTATTTTTAGATGATTTCAGTAGGTTTCTATGGATATATCCTCTGAAATACAAGTCTGACAGCCTCAAGTACTTCAAATTGTTCAAAACCTCACATGAAAACTTATTCAATACTTCTATCAAGTATTTCCAAAGTGATGGTGCATTGGAGTTGTCCAAAGGAGAATTCAAACAGTACTTGGATCAATGTGGAATCCTATTTAGAAGTTCTTGTCCCTATACTCCTCAGCAAAATGGAAGGGCTGAGAGGAGAAATAGACAGATCACTGAGATGGGGAATTCTCTCCTATTTCAATCTCATTCTCCAAAGAATTTATGGTTTGAAGCTTTTTCAGCTGCTGTGTTCACCATTAATAGGCTTCCAACCAAGATTCTTCAGAGCAAGTCTCCTTATGAGGTACTATTTCACAAAACACCTGATTACTCTCTCTTAAAGACATTTGGATGCTTATGTTATCCTCACTTAGGTGCTATTAGACAAGACAAGCTAAGTCCTAAGTCATCTAGGTGTGTATTCATTGGCTATAGTTCTTCTCATAAGGGTTATAAGTGTTTTGACTTAGAAACTCATAAAGTTCATATATCTAGGAATGTCATTTTTGAAGAGACCACTTTTCCCTTTGCTGACATGGGTCAAGTTGAGTCTAACTCTGAATCCTCACCTATCACATTGCAACTACCTCTTTCACCTGTCAATCCTATACCTTCAATACTTGATATTCCTTCTATACATGAACACTCTCCTCAAGCTAGCACATCAGTAAATGAGCCTAATGGTCCTGAACCAAGTCATAGAATGGTAACTCGACTAAGGAATGGTATATCCAAACCAAAGAGCATTCCAGATTATGTTTCTCACTTTACCATTACTCACCCTTTATCTCAATCTTATCTGACCATGTTGCTCAAACATAAAGAACCCTCAACTTTCAAAGAAGCTTCTTCAAATCCTAAGTGGGTTAATGCTATGAAGGAAGAATTTCAAGCATTAAATAAGAATGAAACATGGTCATTAGTTCCTCCTGATCCATCTATGAATCTTTTAGGTTGTAAATGGGTTTTTAAAGTAAAATATAAGTCTGATGGCTCTGTGGAGAGATACAAAGCCAGACTTGTGGCAAAGGGCTATCACCAAAAAGATGGTTTGGATTACTCTGAGACATTTAGTCCAGTAGTAAAGGCTGCTACTATAAGAACAGTTCTTAATGTAGCTATTTCAAATGAATGGAATATCCAGCAGTTGGATGTATCCAATGCTTTCTTGCATGGAGTACTCCAAGAGAAGGTTTTTATGACTCAGCCTCAAGGTTTTGTTGACTTGGAATATCCTTCTTATGTATGTCATCTTCATAAAAGCCTTTATGGCTTGAAACAGGCTCCAAGAGCTTGGTTTCAGAGATTTGGCTCTTTTCTTCTCACTTTGGGTTTCAAGAGAAGTGCTCATGACCATTCAATGTTTATCCAGTTCACAGATTCTGCTATAATGGTCTTACTCCTATATGTTGATGATATCATTCTAACTGGGAGTAATAGTGCTATTATGAATTCTCTTGTGCTTACTCTTAGCAAAGAATTTGCTATGAAGGACTTGGGTCCTCTTCACTTCTTCTTGGGGATTGAAGTATCTCGAGCTAACTCTTCTGCTCTATTCCTCACCCAAAAGAAATATGCTCTAAGCTTACTTGAAAAAGCTGAGTTGCTGGACTCCAAACCTACTTGTACTCCAGTTCCAGGAGGAAATAGATTATCCAAGTCTGATGGTGAACTGATTTCTGATCCAACCTTCTACAGAAGTATAATTGGAGGTCTTCAATATCTAACCATGACCAGACCTGACTTGGCTTATGCTGTGAATTATGCAGCCCAGTTTATGCAAGCACCAAGATCATCTCATATTCAACTCATGAAGAAGATTTTAAGGTATATCAAAGGGACAATTGACTGTGGGATTACTATAACACCAGGAGACATTTCTAATCTAAGAGGTTACTCAGACTCTGATTGGGCTGGTTGCCCTGATTCAAGAAGATCAACAAGTGGTTTTTGTATTGTGCTTGGTACATCACTAGTGTCCTGGTGCTCTAAGAAGCAACCAACTGTTGCAAAGTCCTCTACAGAAGCTGAATACAAAGCTCTCTCCATCACCTCTGCTGAAGTACTCTGGATTTCATTTCTTCTTGAGGAGCTCCATCAACAGGTGTCTCTTCCAATGGTTTTATATTGTGATAATCTAGGAGCAAAGAACATTGAGGCCAATCCAATTTGTCATGCTAGGACAAAACACATTGAAGTCGATTATCATTTTGTTAGGGACTTAGTAGCCTCTGGTCGACTTGAAATCAGGTATATTCCATCATTAGAACAACCAGCTGATTTGTTTACAAAGGGTCTTGCTAAGGATCAATTTCTCAATCTAAGAGGCAAGCTAATGGTTCTGATCGACCCATCATCTTGAGGGGGAATGATAATGAATACAAATATGAGTGTATTCTAGGTGTTAGTATAAGTAAAGACGAAGGTGTAAACGAGGTGTAAGTGAAGAAATGTATAAGTAATAGAGGTGCCTTTAGTAGAATAACAACCTTGGTAGTTAGAGGTTGTTGGGATTAACAGAATCTGTTATCCCATTCTCTCTCTATAACCGAATGTATGAAAGTCTATATAAGCTCAATCTTTGTAATTGAATCAATATGAAAACTTCATTCGATTAATGAAATTCTATCTTTCTCTGGTTTCTATCAGAGATGAACTCTATTTTTCATTTTTATCGTTGAAATCACCGTAGTCAGAGTCTGATTTCGTGTTTGTCCATAATGCAATGTGTTGCTCGTTTCGTGTCTGGATCATTTTTTATTCGATTTAGTTTTGAGTAAGATTTGTGATGTTAGATATAGCTTTTTTAGTTGATTTTATTAATTTACTTGGAAATTAATAGCGTTATGTTCGAATTTGTAGTGGTTTAAGGAACTTTGAATGAAATTTAGAAATGTGAAAGATTATCCAGTTATATAGGGTTTTGTTATTGGTTAAATGATTTGTTAACTCTCTCGATTCATTATAAGTAAGATAAGAGATAAGCGAAGAGATAAAAGAAGAGAGAGAATGAAAGTGTTAGAATTGAAGCACATGAGAGAAGAGAAGAGAACAATGGATTTGATAACCCTTATGTAAACACATCAACTAGTTGTAAATTGGTAGACACAATGCTCAACTCAAGCATACCAGAGGAAACTATTTCTAAAAAAAATGATAATCCACCTCAACACGCTTGGTAAGAGCATGGAAGCGAGATTAGTTGCTACGTGTTTACCATCCATATTACCACACTTCAACATATAAAGAGTAGAGAAAGAAATCCCTAAAAACTCAAAAAATTACACGCCATTTACCGTCTCCCTTACTAACTCTCACATCTTCTTACACTCCGCAATGTTACGATTGGAATTCGATCCAAATCTTCTCGCAAAAAGATGTATATTTTTAGGGTTTTTAAAATTTATTTACGAAGAGAGACTAACGTATATACATTTTGAGATTTTATTTTGAAGAGTTGAATTTTTATGAAAGTTTATTAGAAGTTAATGAAGGTGATGAAGCCATAAAGATGATCAAGAATGAAATAAATAAATAAGAAGAAGGTGTAGATTTTGAAAGTCAAATGTGACTTAATTTTGATTTAACACTCTTTGGACAGAAAACGAAAAAGAAAATAATCGTCCCAGTATTTTGGATAAAGGAAACTACCCCTATATAAGGGGTCAAAGTTGCCCTGAAATGTTGGATGATCTCATTTCACCAGAAGCAATGTACCAGCCACCATCTTTCAACAAAAAAAAATGTACCTGCCACCAGGAGTAAAATAATGGTGCTTGAGATTCAAGATTTAAAAGAGTTTGGGCGTTGATACAACATTTTTATACTGTTACAGTAAGACTTCATTCACACTTCGTTTCTACAGCATTGGAAATTAAGTACAAACACTGCCAACTAACAAGATAAGAGATAAGAGGTGGGGTATTATACGTCCTAACTCTGTAAGTTTTTCGAACCATCCTCTATAATTGGTGTTGTTAAATATATGCCTTTGTTTTTAATAGCCTTCTATTTTGTAGAAATAGATGATTTTATCATGTAAACAAGATACTCCATTTAATATTTTATTCTAATTTTATTTCCAAAAGACCCTTACAAATTTGATGAAATATGGGCTAATGTGTTGTTTACCCATTTCAAACCAAAAGGTGTAGAGCATTTCGAATAGGAGACTCAATCTCTGAAACATACCGTGTTAAATATACTTTTTAGAGTTTTTGTTAAAATACCATCTCTAATTAGACATTCTTTTTTTTGAGAAAGATAAACCTTGCATTAAACACGAAAACGAAATTAGACATTCTATTCGGAAGTCAATGATAATGTGGATGTAGTTATTTTAGAGACGATCCATGGAGCATGTTAATTTTTTATCATCCAACTCAAAGACATCTCCAGTGCAACACTCTTAAAACTTAAAAATTAACTAAGTGTCATTTTCTTGATGGATAGTTTTGCTTTTAGTATTGAGTTATCCTAAAAAAGAAATCTCAAATATTGAGTTTCTTCTTGAGACATCTAATGTTATATGTTGTCATATCATCTTAAGACCGAAACCAAGTTTTGTATTTGGGAAGGTTTTTATAAAAAATTCAAAAGACCTCTGCATGTTTTAGTAATCAAACATTAAATGTAATATCTTTTATGTTAACTCCACTAGAGTCACAAAAATACCGAAGATATTCATTTTTCCATCTAAAAAAGAGAATTCACTATCAAGTTTAGCACCTAAAGTTTTAGAATTTTTATTGAGTCTGGCAGGGGAGATGCCTTTAGTTTGACTATTGGAGCATTAGTTTACTATCTCCCCCTAATTGAGTCCAAAATGTGGACGAAAAAATCTATACAAAAATAATAATGTAAATTTTTTTTTATTTTTAACACTTTGTAAACGGTCGACAACACATGTGTCAGTAACAAGACAATCATATATTTTTCACAACCCCCTTTTTACCCTTATATGTTGACAACATATATAGTTGTCCTAACTTGTAATAAAATGTTGACCACATACATAGTTATGTTGTTAACAACATACACAATGCATTAGCCAAAATATTATTTTTTCGCTAATGGGTTTGTCAAATACAGAGGATAATATGCATAACATTTTAATTTTTTGCAACACACAAATAAAAAAAATGCATTTGTCTAATGTAAGCAAAACATACGGAAACCATTATTTTTCTTTAACAAATCGGAAAATGCTTTAGCCAAAGTGTTAGGGTCAGTCTGTGTTTGCCAACTGCAAAAGACAAAACGCGAAACTTTTTTGCAAAATAATTTTTGAGCAAGAACGAATTTGTTTAGAAATTTACAAAATTGTTGAGAGCAAACTAATTTTTTTTACAAATTTCAAAAATATTTTTCGCGTTGATTTCAAGAGTAAAGTTGCACTTTCACAAAATAGTTTTTTTTCAAATATTATTTGAATTGGTCCGGTTTCCTATTATACTGCAAATTTTAGATTTTTAAATTACCCTCTCTTCATAGCCTCCAGGATATCCTACTTTCCGAGCTTCCTAACGATATAGTTTTTTTAGGATAACTATAACTATTTTACGTGTTTTCATCTCAAAATTTAACTGCAAATGTGTTTTTTTACAACTACAGATTTGAATAAACCTCAAAAGAAAATAGTAGAAATAGACACCTCAAATATCTAATTTGAGGCTGACCCTATTTAGTGATAATTATGGTATCCTTGAGTATTTGTGTAATAATATTTTTCAAATTAGGCTTCCAATGAATTATTGTGGTCACACTCATAAACTTTAGAAGAGACAGCTTGACGAACATATAATTCACCATTAGAGGGTCAAGTCAATTTGGAATAAAGACATTTCCTATCTGTATTGCACTACTTTTCTTTTTTGTTGTTGTTGAAGAATGTATTGGACTACTTGGTACTTTCATTGTAATCTTCGGGTTGATGAACCCGACAGGCCGACATTAACCCTGGTAGTGCAGATGAAGTGAGAGTCTTGGTTAGATAGATAAAAGGTAGGTTATTTTCTTTTTGGCCCTTAATTTGTGACTAGTTTCTTTTTGACATCCTATTTTCCATAAATTCAAAATTGATTCCTGTTTTTCTAACTCCGTCTAGTTTCTGTTATAGTCAACATTTCTCTTCCAAAATTTGCCTGCTTGTGTTAGCGTGCACTACTCCTTTGAAAATGAGTTCTATTTCTTGAAGATGAAAAAAAGTTATTAACAAATAGTTAATTTGACAACCTTGCAAAAGAA